>JAVJIF010021365.1:0-94753 GCA_038442645.1 Agave tequilana
TATAGCATGGTAAGTACCAGTGTCAAATATCAAGTGTCGTGGATCATGTATAAATAACATATCAAGTGTTGGTGTAAATACCGTATATTAACTTGTATAACAAGGAATCATGTATTAAAAATTACAGTAGCAGTATTAGGCATGTTATGGTGTAATACGAAGTCCACATATCAATATCATGCTATAAATCAAGAGTAATTATTTAAGTTTAATATAAAGCACTCGCCTGAAACCGGGATGAAATACTGGTTAATATCGAGAAATCCGCGAACCCGTGCGAGCAAGCCACTAGCCCATAAATATATATTAAAATATATAAATATAAATATTTATACTAATTATTAGAGAGGAAATGAGAGGGGAGAGAGAGGATAGAGAAAGTTGTAGGAATGAGAGAGAGAGAGAGAGAGAGAGAGAAACAGGGTATTTTAGAAAAAGAATAGGAATAAAAGGGAAGGGTATGGTTGTAAATATGGGGAATTAATTTGGGAATGAGGTGGAGGGTATTTTAGGGATGTGAGAAAGTGAGTTTATTTTAGGGAAAGGAAAGAGAAAAAAATAAAAAGAAAGAAGAAATAAAGAAGGAAAGAAAGAAATAAAGAAGGTTGGGGTGGGGACGGTGGCCGCGGCCCTGGGGCGCTGCCGCCGCCGCCGCCGAGGTGGGCGGCGCGCGCCTAGCCCAGGGAGAGAGGGGTGGGAGGTTGGAGTTGTTGTTGTTGTTGGTGAAGTTTGGTGGTGGTGGTAGTAGGTGGTGGTGATTGTGGGGTTGTTGAGGTGGTGGAGAGTTTGAGGAGGAGGAGGAGGTGATGATGGGGTGGTGGGAGTGGTGAATTTGATGAAAGTGGTGGTGAATTTTGAAGGAGGAAGGGAGGTGATGGTGGTGGTTTGGATGAAATTGGAGGTGTGGAGTGATGGTTGCGAAAAGGAGGTGGTGGAGTGGAGAGGAGCCGGCCTAGGGGTAGGGGCGGCGGCGGCGCGGTGTGATGGAGGAGGCGACGGTGGAGATGAGTAGATGGGTTTGATTTTGTTTAGTTGAAGGAGATGAGATTGTTTTTGGATTTGAAATGAAAATGAAAAGAAAATGGAGGGTTTAATAGAGAGGAGAAGGAAAGTGATGATGGAATGGATGGGGGGAGGCTTGCAGCGGCGCGGGGGCTTTGGCAGGGAGCAGTTTGTAGGTGAAAGTCAAAGGGGGAAGAAAAGAAAAGAAAGAAAAAGAAAGAAAATATAGGAAAAGGAAAAAAATAAGGAAAAAAAAGAAAATAGTAAAAAAATTTATTATTAAATATTTAATTTATTAAAATATCTGGGAGTGTAAAGTAGGGGAGTAGGGAAGGAAAAGTAAGAAAAGAAATCATCGCTAAAAAATATTATTATTTAAATAGGGCGAAAATTTGACTGTTTCAGAAACGTTCTGAAAAAATTCTCAAAAATAGAAAATATTATTTTAAGATGCTCGATGAAATCGAATTTGAGAAATTCAATGTAATTTTCAAATTAAAAAATCTTGGAATATTCCGATAATACTGGCCGACACCAGAATTGGTCAAATTTTGATAAATTTAGAAAAATCTCAAAAATGTATTTAGATAGACAATGAAATTGTAAGAAGTAATGTGAAAGCCGTTTTTGAAAATTCAATTCTGTTTGAAAAACTAAATCCAGAAATTAGTCAGCGATGCAACCGACACCGGTTTTGGAGATTTTGCAAAAAATATTCTGAAAAATTTTAAAAAATTGTGAAAATCTAAAATATTAGAAAACAATGTCTAAAATTAAAATCGGTCAAATCGGACTATCAGAAAGGTCAAATCGGGCTGTAGGCTAGTATCGGGTTCCCGGTCCGGGTCAGGGCTGACTCTAAGACTGAGAATCCAGATCCGATACCAAAAACATGAGAAATCACAATTAAAAATAAATACTGAAAGAAAATTGCAATAGTACGGTCGAAAAGTCGGGACACGTATCTGGGTACGTATCCCGGGAACGGGGTGCTACACACTGGTCTGTGCAAGGCCTTTTTTTTAAGAAATCCTTTGTTTTAAATTTTGAAAAAAATATTTAAATTAAAATTATGGGTTGGTATATTCTCACATGTATTTAGTTGGATTTGTGGTTGGATTTTAATGTATAAAAATTTATGAATAATCATGGTATAGACATGATTTTTAATAAATTATTTATATCAAAAAATTTGTGAGAAGATAGGTTACTTACTTGGATTTGATCTCTCCCAGCATGTTCCTCAATTGCTGCACTTTGAGATTCCTTTTATTCATGCTTCGCTTGAAGAGAAAAAAAAAAGGAGGAGGTGGGGAGAGTTGGCCCATGGCTTTTCTTTGGAGGTAGAGAAAAGAAGTAGTTTTTAGACTTTTATATATTATCAGTGATTTTAAAATATCAGAATTACAGTTGTGTTCAAATTGCTTGACTTAGTAGTTAGAATAGAATTAATTGAGGTTATGATTTTGAAAATAATATTTAGATTTGAGTAAGTTAGGATTAGATATGTTTTTGTTAGGATTAGATTAGGATTAGTAAAGATTTATGAAAAGATTTGATAAGATAGGATTTGAATTAGGATTAGGATTGGGTTTTGCGTAATGGATGAGGATCTCAAAGGTAATAGGTTATGGGCTAGGAAAAGGAAACGATATGAATAATACTAAAAATAATAATAATAAATACTAATAATCAAAAGAGATAGTAGTAGTAGTAGTAATAATAATAATAATAAAATTATCAACATATAAAATATTATCTAATAATACTTGATAAAAGACTACCTTTATAATAATGACTAAAAACAATACAATAACAATAAGAATAATAATAATATCAATACTAACAATAATAGCACACCAATATTAATAGTAACGATAGAAATGAGAAAAATACTAGCTAGTAATTAAAATGATAATATTAATAATGCTAAATATAAATATAAGGTCAAAATACCATTTACTATCTTAAAATAATTTGTACTATAAATCAAGTAATAAATAATAATAAAATAACCTGTAAAATAAAATAAATACTTTAGAAAAAAATACAGTATCTTAGACTAGGGATATTATAATAAAGTCTAAAGTATTGATCTAACTATATAAAAGTAAAATTTGACTGATAAGAAATGATAACAAATTAATTAGTAATCAAGTATTAGGTAAAAATATTATGAAGCTGCCAACATAGTCGGAAGATGGAATACGGAGAGCTATCCTAACTTATTCTAAGGTATGCCAAGTTTCGAGGACAAACTTCCTTAAGGGGGAAACTGTATCACCCAGATTTTTGAATCCCCGATTTATACTTTGAACACTGGTTATGAAAATAATTTCATCAGAACCGATAATTATGTAACACCCATTTTATTATGATTTAACTTTGGTGTTTGATAACTACTGATAATTTCCTTAGATAATTAAAATCATATTTTATAGTATGAATATTGATTAAGTCCATGTACATATACAATACCCTGGTAATTATATTTGAATGATTAAGGACATTATAGAATTAATTATTTAATTGAATAGTTGTTAAGAGTAGTGGGATGAGTTGAGTCATGAGGGAGGAGAGAAGGGGAGGAATTAAGGGAAATTGGGAACTTGAGCCAACGGTTGTAGGAAGATTAGGCCATGGTCAAAGACTATAAATGGAAAAAAAATGCGAATGAAGTGAAAATAACTCATTTTCACTCCTCTCCTCTCTCTCCACTCGTTCTCCCTCTCTCTACATTCTCCTCTCTCTAACATCTCTTCCCATTGGTGATGGGGTAACTCATCGGCAGCAAGGAGGGTTGGCTGGCGAGGGGTGGATGCGCGCGTGTGCGGGGGCGTGGCCAAGGCCGAACACAGGCGTACTATGGCAACGCTGAGGCGGAGGATCCTGCAGGCGTGCGTGCACCCGTGGAACAGATGCGAGTGTGGCCCTTGAGTGCGTGCGTGCGTGGACACGGGCAGGCGGCGGCGCCTGGCGTCGGCCGCAGAGTTGGTGGCGGCCCCAGACCGGCAGTGGGTGCAAGCTAGAAGCGCAGTCCCCCCCGGGGGCTCCGTTCGGCGATGTGCTGTAGGTGGCGTGAGGGCGGCGGTGCCCGACAGCCGGTCGGTGGTGAGCTGGGTACGGTGGCCGACGGCGGCGGGTGGGGGGAGTGCGGTGTCGTGCGTCGCTGTAGATGGGTTAAAAGAAAACCTATATTGGGTTTGGGACTGCAAAACAAACCCAAACCGACCCGATAAGGGTCCGACACGACCCGTTAACTTAAGAAAGATAAAATTTCAGTTAACCCCTGATGAGAAAATATTTATATTTGGACCCTGAGAAATTACAAACATAACCTTATTATTTACAAAACTAACCAAAATTATCGGTTTTGATTTCGATCGATATCTTGGTCATCCGGAGTCGGACTCAAACGTTTTTCGAGCTGTTGTATTTGTGGAGATGAGAGCTACGTATGTATGTGTACATGGTGTTGATAAATGGAAACAGAGGTGAGTGGGGTTTCCAATAATTAGAGTTAATTATGAAGTAAATACAAATAAGATTTTCCAATGAAAGAGTAAGCTTCATTGACAGTGAAATTTTAATAAGGTATACAAAGATATTGGTAGATATTAAGAAATAGACTTATATTATAAAGAATGTGGTTATTACAAATTATTGTTATGAAAATCACGCATGTTGGTTTATAAATGCGATGTGCTTGCATGATTACGAAGTTTAATATTTCAGTGAACCACTAAAAAGATGTGTATACGTGTGATTGTTGGTTATGTTGTGTGATTATAAGTTCTTGATAGAACTAATGATATGTGGGGATGTGGCGGATTTATTGGTGGATTTATTGGCAACGTTATAATTATCCATTCATGGAGGAAAAAGAGTACGTTTGGTACATGTGTGTTTATGTTTGTATCCAATCGTGGAGGAAGAAGAGTGTGAGTAGTATATATGTGTTTGTGTTTGGTACCTATTCGTAGAGGAAGGAGAGTGCGAATGGTGTAACGTGTGACATGCGTGTAAATGTATGTGTATTTCATTCATGTATTGGGTGTGGCATATGTGCATATGTGATATAAGTGTATATGTGATCTGAGTATGTGTACACTATATGTATATTAGATGTGTTATTTGTGTATGGTAATGTGGAGATAAGAATACGGATCTTATAATTGAAATAGAAACACCGACACTGGTTACTTATACACTCAGTATTAATTAAAATATAGTTTAAATTAAATAGAGAATCTAGCCTAGACATCTATATTCTCTTATAATTGCTATTACTGATAACGCTTTTTCTTGTATAATGTACACTATACACTTTTAATACATGTTGAATTACACAATCAGTGTAACCTCACTCACTGAGACGTCAGCTCATATCCCTTCAGTCTGAATGTTTTCAGGTCAAGACAAAAGCCAGCCATTGAATTTCTCGGATGTGACACCAGAAGGACATGGACACCCCTGACAAATCTTAAATAGTGTTGATATAGTTTATTACTTTTTGACATGTATGGACATATTTGTGTATTATTATAAACTCAGTAGTTCAGCACAAGTAGTGATATGTATACATATATAGGTAAAAGGTTATGTATAGTTATCAATTTTGAGCTGAGTTAAGATATAATCTTGATGATAGTCTGACTCTTGATTTTGAGTTCTTGTGATTAGACAAATGATTAAATTTAATAAACTATGATATATTTATAAGTAGACGATATCAAACTAAATGGATTATAAATGAGTGGGATGTTGTATATGGACACATGGTCGATGTAAAACAGATCTGTGTATATTGATATATCAGGACAGACTCCATATTATAGAGGAGATACTGCAGTAAAATTTTATCAGTATTGATGATTATCTGAGCTATCTGTGTGATTTAGATTATTATTGATGATTAAGTAATGATTAAGATAATTCAAGGTGAATAAAACTAGGAACATTACAGCGGATTCGACGGTGACGGGGGAAGGCTGGCCCGACGGCAGCAAGCCCCCATTTGGGGGTGCCTTATCAATTCAGGAAGAAAGGAGTGGGGTCTTTTGGGGAAATTTGGGAGTGCCTTAATCAATTCGGTGGGTGTATTAATCTGGTTGTGCCTTCATCAATTTGGTGGTGCCAACATGCGGTGGATGTGAGAATCTCAAAAGAAAAAAACATAGGGAGGTTTATAATTGGAAAAAAGAATTAGGGAGGTTATGAGACACCCAAAAATAGGGGGATTTTGTAAAATTTTCCAAAAATATTTCCTAGACTAAACCCATGTGGAGTCCAAGATGCATTCATCTCTGGCTGAACTCATAACTTGTACTCCTACTGCATGACAGACCCTAAATAAATCAGAAAAATGCTCAACAGTTCTCATTGTATTGCATTCGCTCATTGGTATATCATTTTCTTATTTATCTGTATTTATATTTGATTTCATTCCATAAGCAGTCATGAGGCATTTGTTACCATCAGTTGTTTCCTTAGCTTATTTACTTTTCCATATTTCACATAATTTAAACAAAATGAGGTATTTGCTCACAGCATCAGTATTGCACTAGTTTGGTGACTTTGGTTGTACAAGGAGTCTCATTCACCTCGGATCAGATGTCATAAGTATTGAAGTCAGATAGAATGCAGATAAATGAATGTTGAGATCAATTATGGATCTCTAATGACCTAAGTTGTTGGAGCTCTGAGGTCCCATTATGATGTGATAATGATAGAATTGTTAGCACAAGAAGAACTAGAAATATGAGGAGGAGGAGCAAGGAGTAAGAACACAAAAATTTCTTTCTATCAAACTCTTGCTCACTCTTTTCATTCAAGGATGACAACACTATTTATAGACTCCTAATGACTCTTGAGATTCCACACACATTGGAATTCCACACACAATGACTCTTAGACTTCCTCACAATGACTCTTGGGATTCCACACACATTGGAATTCCACACACAATGACTCTTAGACTTCCTCACAATGACTCTTGGTAATTACAAACTACATAATGCATTTGACCTCTCATCTCCTTAATTAATATTGTATTGGGAACTCCAAGGGACTTTGTTTGAGTTTATCTTTCAACAAATTCCTCCCTTAAACTCAAACATTTTTCATCCTTCATTCCAATCATCTTCTTGCAATTTTCGAATAGCGCTGTTGGTAGCGGCTTTGTAAAGATATCTGCCACTTGATCACGACTCGCAACGTGACTCAGTCGCACTTTACCTTTCTTCACATGTTCCCGTATGAAATGGAAACGAACATCTATATGTTTACTCCTTTCATGGTGCACCGGATTCTTTGCCAACTCAATTGCTGATTTGTTGTCAACTCGTATTTCGGTCGCTTCGTTTTGCTGGAGTTTTAGCTCACATAGCAAATTTCTCAGCCAGATTGCGTGACACACGCACCATGATGCTGCCACATATTCTGCTTCGCATGTTGATAAGGTTACTATTGCTGCTTCTTTGAGACCCATGTGAAAGCTGTGTCTCCCATATAAAACACATATCCCGATGTGCTTTTCCGATCATCTATATCTCCGCACCAATCACTGTCGGAGTAACCCACCAGTTTGTATTCATGTGTCTCCGAGTAGAATAACCCGAGTGATACAGTTCCTCGAATATATCGAAGATCCTCTTGATAGCCTTCAAATGTGAGTATTTCGGTTCCTCCATGAACCGACTCACTATCCCGACACTATATGCAATGTCAGGCCTTGTGCATGTGAGATACCGTAGGCTCCCAACTAAGCTCCGGTATTTGTTTGCATCCACTCGATCTCCTTCATCAAATTTTGAGAGTTTCGCACCAAGTTCCATCGGTGTTGCTACCGGGTTGCAATCTTCCATCTTGTTTTTCTTCAAAATGTCTTTTGCATACGCCTCTTGGGACACAAATATTCCCGATTTTCCTTGCTTAACCTCAAGACCAAGAAAATACTTCATCAGCCCCAAATCTGTCATCTCGAACTCCCGAGTCATCGCTTCTTTGAAGTCTTTTATCATCTCCTCATTATTCCCCATGAATATGAGATCATCAACATAAAGAGCAACAAACAGCAAGTTACCTTTTTTCTTCTTCACGTATAATGCATGCTCATGAGGACATTGCATGAACCTGTTCCCTTTGAGATAGGTGTCGATTCGGGTATTCCATGCTCGCGGCGCTTGCTTCAGCCCATATAGCGCCTTCTTTAACTTCAACACTTTTTTCTCCTTCCCGGCTTTCATGTATCCAGGAGGTTGCTCCACATATACTTCTTCTTCAAGCACACCATTTAAAAATGCTGACTTCACGTCCATTTGATAGATTGGCCACTTGAATTGTGCTGCTTGGGATATAAGAAGCCGAATTGTCTCCATCCTCGCGACTGGAGCAAAGACTTCATCATAATCAATCCCAGCCTTTTGTCTATAGCCTTTTGCTACTAGACGTGCCTTATATCTTTCTATCTCACCTTGGGCATTCATCTTTTCTTATACACCCATTTTACTCCTATGGGTTGATGTCCTTTCGGCAGCTCCACCAACTCCCAAGTTTCATTTCTTTCAATAGCACTTATTTCTTCATCCATCGCGGCTTGCCATTTCTTATCTCTCACTGCTTCTTCAAAAGTGATATTCTCAGCATCCGCTAGAAGACATACCAAGTGTACTTCGCTTGTTGTCTCGTATAGATCTTGCAAGCTTCGCATCTTCGGTTGTCTTGGTTCTTCTTCATCATCAGATGTCGGAGGGCTTGTCTGTTTGATTATCGGTGCAGAGGTTGATTCTTCTATTTCTTCCTCCTGCGTTACCTCTTTTTTGTTGTTCCAATCCCATGCGCTTTCTTCATTCACTTGCACATCTCGGCTTACAACCACCTTTTCTTCGATCGGGTCGAATAACTTGAAAGCTTTTGTCTTCTCGTCATACCCGATGAACACGTACTTCTTACTCTTGTCATCTAGCTTGGTTCTTCTTTGATCCGGTACGTGCGCATAGGCCACACTACCGAATACTCTCAAATGTGATACGGTTGGTTTTCGTCCGCTCCAAGCTTCCTGGGGTGTTTGATCTCCCATCTTCGCATGTGGGCACCGATTTTGCACATACACAGCACATTGCACCGCTTCTGCCCAAAATTCTTTTGGCATGTTTTTGCTCTTCAACATCGACCGAACCATATCAAGAATAGTCCGGTTTTTCCTCTCGGCCACACCATTTTGCTGAGGTGAGTATGGTGCAGTCAAGAATCTTCTGATTCCTTGTTCCTCGCAGTAGCTTTTGAAAGCAGTTGACATGTACTCTCCGCCTCTGTCCGATCGTAAGGCCTTGATATAAAGACCAGTTGTCTTCTCTACTTGCATCTTGAATTTCTTGAACACCTCGAGTGCCTCGGACTTTTCTTTCATGAAGTAAACCCAAGTCTTCCTTGTGTAGTCGTCAATAAAGGTAATAAAGTACCTCTTCTCACTGAATGACTTAGGTGTGATCGGGCCACATATATCGGTATGTACCAACTCGAGAGAACTCCTTGCACGATATTCCGCCCTTTTCTGAAAAGTGTTCCTTGTTTGCTTGCCAAGTACACACCCTTCGCAAAATTTCTTGGTGTAGTCCATATCTGGTAACCCGTGGACCATATGCTTCTTTGCTAATTCTGTTAGGCCGCCATAATGTAAGTGTCTGAACCGCAAGTGCCACAACGAGACTTTGTCATCCATGTTGACTTGCAAGCACCTTTCTCGCACACTTCTCAAGTTGAGTTTGAACATCCGATTCTTGGCCATCTCCACTCGTGCAAGTAACCGGCCTCCTTTGTCCTTCAAGTGTAACATTCGATCTTTCATGAAGATCGAATATCCCTTCTCTAATAGTTGGCCCATGCTAAGGAGATTATTTTTCATGTCAGGCACATAGTAGACATCCTCAATTGTCCCTTCTTTGCCATCCTTTTGAGAAAAGCGTATTTTTCCTCGGCCTTTGACTTGAACCTTCGACGCATCTCCAAATGACACGTGCCCATCTTCTATCTCTTGGATCTCCATAAAGAGATGTTTGTGCCCACTCATGTGATTGCTAGCGCCTGTATCGAGATACCAGACCGAGTCGCTATCAGGAATAATGTCTTTATAGGCCATCATGAGAACACCATCGTCTCTTATCTTCTCTTCCGTGACTAGTTTCGCATTTTCTTCTATCTTTTTGTCGGAGTAGCACTCTTTTGCGTAGTGTCCATATTTGCCGCATTTGTAGCACTGGACATTTTGACGATTTGACCGGCCGCCTCTACCACGACCGCGTCCTTGACCACGCCAATTTTGTTGGCTTGGCTGGTCCTTTTCTTTCGAGTTGTCTCCGCGTCCGCAGCCTCTACCGTGACCACGACCTCCACGGTCGCGTCCTCGACCACGCCAGTTTTGCTGGGCATACATCGTCTTGTCCTCCTTGATAGTTGCCTTAGATTGTAAGGCCTCTTCGAGCAGATCTTGTTTCTTCTTCTTCCGTTGCTCATGCGCCTCGAGAGAACCGGCGAGATCATCTATGGTCATCTCCTCCAGATTTTTCGACTCCTCAATTGCGCATACAACATTTTCGAAATTCTCGGTCAATGACCGCAGAATCTTCTCCACGACCCTTGAATCGGTTATGGTTTCTCCATTGCGTTTGAGTTGATTCACCATCGTTTGTACACGCGTGATGTAGTCAGATACTCCTTCTGACTCCTTCATTTTCATGGCTCCAATTCACCTCGTAGAGTTTGAAGCCGCACTTGTTTAACACGGTCGGCGCCTTTGAAGACTTTTGCAAAATCTCCCATGCCTCCTTCGAAGTTGCCGCACTAGCAATCTTCTCGAACCCGACTCATCTACCGCTTGGAATAAGAAGTAGAGAGCGTTTTGTCTTTCGTGCGCGTTTCTTTCAACGCCTTTAACTGATTCGGCGTCATGTTATCAGTAGTAGCCGGCTCTGTGTAGCCGTTCTCAACTACTTCCATGCGTCTTGTGCACCAAGCAACACCCGCATCTGAATGCTCCAATTGTCATAGTTCGTCTTTGTGAGGCGTGTAGCGGCATCTGCCCCAGCGGTGTAGGCTTTTGTCCCAACGGTGTACTCCCGGAATTTGCCATGGCTGTCACCGACGGTCTTCACCTCAGCACTTGTCTTCGCTTTCGGTACTAGTTTCGCCTTCGCACTTAACTTCGCCTTCGGCAACTTGTCTTCGCCTTCACCTTTAACACTTGTACTCGCCTTCGTCTTCAGCACTTGTACGAAGTGGTAGGGGCGGTCTTCTCCAAGCTTCAAGCTTCAAGCTTCACAATGGGAATCACCTCCCAAAGAAGCTTCAAGCTTCACCTTGCTTCAAGCTTCACAATGGGAATCACCTCCCAAAGAAACTTCAAGCTTCACCTTGCTTCAAGCTTCAAGCTTCACAATGGAATCACCTCCCAAAGAAGCTTCAAGCTTCACCTTGGCTCTGATACCAATTGTTAGCACAAGAAGAACTAGAAATATGAGGAGAGAGCAAGGAGCAAGAACACAAAAATTTCTTTCTATCAAACTCTTGCTCACTCTTTCATTCAAGGATGACAACACTATTTATAGACTCCTAATGACTCTTGAGATTCCACACACATTGGAATTCCACACACAATGACTCTTAAACTTCCTCACAATGACTCTTGGGATTCCACACACATTGGAATTCCACACACAATGACTCTTAGACTTCCTCACAATGACTCTGTAATTACAAACTACATAATGCATTTGACCTCTCATCTCCTTAATTAATATTGTATTGGGAACTCCAAGGGACTTTTTTTGAGTTTATCTTTCAACAAGAATTCCCATTAAAGAGAGAGGTTGGATGAATGAAAAGGGATTGGAGCAACTGCACGTGAGATGAGTTAATGCTGATTGCTGTTGTTTGGGCTTCTCTTGAGAAAGTATGAATTGAGAGAATAAGCAAAGATAGGTTGGAGGTAGAGAAGCCTGTCCAGGTTAATATTTTACTTTAATTCATTAGCTTTTTTGAGCTTTATAAAATTGTGTTAAAGGTGTTATTTCTGCTTTTAGTTATAAGTGATCTTTCTTTTATTCTAATAAATCTTCAAATTATCCATGGGCATGCTCAATTTAGTATTTGAAAGATGCTTCTGATTCTGCTAGTGGTCAGCTTGTATTAATTATATTGGAGAAGGTCTCCCTAATGCTTACCTAAACTTTGCTGTGTAAAGACCCTGCAATAGTAATTAGTTGGTTGAAAAAAATAGTTCTTGACTACTATATTGATGTGATAGACTACCACAAAATAAATCATACATTTCTATTGTTTTTCCGTGACATTACTTGGTACGGATATAAACTTTATGGGTTGTACACAGTAATCCAATAACTTGAGATCCATACAAGTGTTTAGAGAAAATAAGATTTCAAGCATTCTATTAACTAACACCTCCAGTTGAAATGTTCTTTGTTTTATAATCCTCCACTTTGAGTACTATATCTGTATGATTCCAAATTGCTAGAGTTGTTTGAAGATGCTTGTGTCTTCTAGTTAAAATTTATGTTGAAGTTGGACTCACCTGCAACCTTATTTACTTCACTTGTTTTGTTGCATCTAATTTATACACCTTCACCAAATCTAATACATCTTCACTTAATCTAACACCAAATCTGACACCATAGTTTTCTATTTCTCCAACACACTGAGCTGGACTTGGGACACTTTTTGTGATTCCTTTTTTTCCTTGTAATTTTTAGCCAAGAAGGTAGCCCAACAAAGTTGAGAAAGTGCAATGAATGTTAGTTTAGAAATGGCCTGATCCTTTACTAGAAATAGATATTGCAGGTTTAAAAGGTTCAGTGCACTGATAAAACCCTAGCCAATTAGTTGCTCATATCAGTCCAACCTAACATCATCTATGTTGTACTATGCAGAACACTTTTGGTCATGAAGATAACACAGATCACACATATAGACAAACAAGCAATTACAAAAGAGAAGAACACACGATATTTACGTGAAAAACTCAAAACAGAAAAAACCATAGGAGGGAGGAGATTTCACTATCAATGAGAATAAACCATTACAAAGCTTCAGTTTTCACCATATAATCTCTAGAGAGATCAATCATCTATCAATCATCTAGATCTAGCAATTACGTCCACCGATTTGAAAATCGAATTGCCTAAAATCTGTTGCAGTGATAATGACAAATCAGTTCAAAATCTAATTCCAGCTCTCATTCCAAAATCATGAAAAACCTAGCGAAAAAGAGAGCTTTCGATAGCTCAAGTTTTGCCGTCGACAGCTTCATCCAGAAACTTAGTATGTCACAGAGTAGCTCAGATTATCGACAGTCGTGCTCTAACAGCTCTCTATTAGCTATCGATATTGCTTTCGACAGCCTTTTCGATAGGCAGTAAAAAAACTTTTGTGATTGATAGACTTGACTCTAAGCCATCATCTCTCTCACATTTCTTATCAGAATTCAATGATTCAAAAATAGCTGGAAAGATCTTCGACTTACCTATAACTTTTATTAGAGATCAAATCATCTGAGATGTCTATCTACATGTTGATAACATCAAGTGGATCCTGAATTGCCAACTTGCATTATCGATATGAGTAATGTCGATACTGCCTCTAACCCTCCAACAGTTCTCGACCTGTAATATCTCTAGTTTAAAAATACTGTAATTTTTTATTTTTTCTAGTGTTTATTTTATTTTACTGGTTATTTTATTATTCTTTGTTAACTTGATTATAGCTATTACTATTATTATTATTGTCATTTTTATTGTTAATTAGGATTATTATTATTGCTTGGTAGTAATTACCATCACTAGTTGAGATTATTATTATTATTTTAATTATTATTGTTGTTAATGTTATCATTAATATTTTATTGTAAATATTATTATGAATTATGTCTCGTTATGCTAATTGCCATAAAGTATTATTACAATTCATTTTTTATTATAATATTACTATGTTTTTTATAGTATTATTTTTGTATTATAGTACCTATTATTAATTAATATTTCTATTTATTATTTATGTTGCTATGTGCATTGTATTGAGCTGGTCTCTCCTCTCCTTTCATCTCCATTTTTCTTTTATTTCATTATTTCCTTTACCCATTTACTCATGAAGCCAAACCCAAGCCCATTTCATTTGCCTTTCTTTTTCATTTTTCATTTCTCATTCATGAACCTAGCACTACTCAAACTCATACCCAAACCCATTAGCTAATATCTAAATCTTAACACCAAATTCAAATCCTAACAAAAATCATATCTAATCCTAACTTCAAATCCAAATCCTATTTTCAAAATCATAATTCTATTTCAAAATAAAATCCTAACTAATCTTAAATCACTTTAAACCTTATCCCATCAACTAAATCCTAAATCCTAACTATATATCCTATATCTTAATACCTAATCACAACCCTATATCTTCTTCCCTTATTTAATCCTATCTAATATTATCCATCAACTCTAAATCTTAAGCAACCCAATCCTCGTATATCCTAACTACTAAATCCTATAGGTATCTTAATTTTAAAATAAAAATCTTAATTAATCTAATCTCTTATATCTCTAATCCTAACCATCTAATCTTAAATTATCCTAATCTTAACTATATAATCATAAACCAATTAATATATCCCTATATAAACATATAATCTTAACCAAAACCCTAACCTAATCTTCTCCTCTTTCCTTTGTTGGCAGCCCCCAAACCCACCATACGGGCTCTTCTTTCTTCTCTTGCGAGATCCCGAGGGTAGCTCGCGACACCCCGAAATCCTCGCGGCCTCCGCCTCCTCTGCCATCGAACTCTCCATGGCCGGTCGAGAGTTTCTCCCCTCCGCGGCTTCCGTCTCCTCCAGCGAGCTCGGCCGCGGCCTTCTCCCGGTCATGTCTCTTTTGCACCGTGAGTGTGCCCCTCTCTTTCTCTCTATTTCTATGTTATTATATATGTATTTATGTATGTGTCATTTGTGATTGGTGTGCATAAATTATTATGTGATGGTACATTTATGGATATATGTTATGTATGCATGGAGGGTGCATGTTTGTTGTATATGTTTATGTAAGTGTGTATGTATGTATGTATGTATGTATAAATGTGCGCATGATTATAAGTGTGTGAGTATTGTGCATGCCTGGGTGTATGCATGATTATATGTATGCATGTATATACTCGTATATATATGTATAGGGGTGTGTACATGTGCATTTATGTATACGTGTGGCTATATGTATTTGGTTATATGTTACAGTGATGCAGATCTATTCGTGGGCTTCGAGCCCGGAAGCAGAAGACAAGACCCGATCTGGATTTATGTTCGTTATGTACCCGATACGCTAGCGATTCGAAAATCGACCCGTAGAATGATC
Organism: Agave tequilana; assembly: GCA_038442645.1. Lineage (NCBI taxonomy): Eukaryota > Viridiplantae > Streptophyta > Magnoliopsida > Asparagales > Asparagaceae > Agave > Agave tequilana. The sequence goes on from JAVJIF010021365.1 coordinate 15,417, forward strand.
CAGAGATAGTACCGGTTCGTGCAGTGGAGACCAGACGTTGATTCGGTTTCAACACCGCGTCATTTCATGTGAGTGTTTGTTTATTGGTCTATTTCAATTTCAACATTTTATTTTAATATTTCATGTGCATGTATATATTATTCTGCATTATTTGTTCGGTCACTATTGTTACATTGTGATGTTCTGATATTATTTTATTGATATATCGTTACTCTGTTACCAATAGTATTGTCGATTCGTTCTATTATTCTAGGCAGATGAGTATTAGTCTTGATCCTCCTTACTAGTAATAACCAGATGAGAATTTAATTGTAAAGTTGACAAATAATTAATGAGATTACTTTATTGGTAGATTGGATCAGTGGACTATATGCGGGTGAGACTGGATCTGGTGATGGAGAATAAAATTGATATATTGTTGATGTTGTGTGTATGCAGAGTTAGTATCTTAGCATTGAGATGTGGTGACTCACTTTATCGATGGGTAACATTATTTGATTTATTAGATCTGTTGATGCTTGAATTTATTATTGGACTCTTATTGGAATGGAGACAGATTTAGAGTTAAGGAGTGTAGACTGGATTAATATGAATTAATAGAGCACATAGATATATAGTGGATTCAATAAAATGTTACTGAGATATTCTGTCTTATCTTTTCATTATAGATTTTTTACCATTTCGGATTCAGGATAATTTGCAGTATATCTTTGACAGTGACTTGACTGGACCTAGTGATTAGCCTAGTTCGTATTTGTGGATGAGTAATTTATTTTATGTGAAGTATTTATGAGGCAATTAATTGGTAATTATTTAGAATCCTTTATAAATATTGAGGAATGATAGAATATGATGCTATTTTACTAGAAGACTGAATCACCTTGATGCTTGGAACTATGTATTGACTTAGTTAAATTTAGAGTTGACTTGAGATGTATATTCTTTATGTTAGATATTGTGATTTAACTTGAATAGAAGTGAGAACGTGTGATGATCTTGATTGATGATCTTGCTGCTATTCGATGGTGAGGATATGACTAGACATAACTGACTGTTTATGTGAGACTCTAATATACTGATAATATAAAGAATTAAAGTAAACCGACAGGAATGAGATAGCTGATTATTAATTTATTGAGGTGATGGTTTATCATATCAGATACTTTCACATGGATTGATACTTGATGTTCATGATAATTGTATTGGGACTATAAATTGGTGGATCAGTTACTATTATATCTTAGTGTAGATGGATGAGATATTGATCAGTTCTAAATGAGACTATCTATTAAGCAGTATCCGGGCTTATTATTGTATTCATATTATTGAAAGTTACTGAAAAAATATTGTCAGACCGTGATACATGTATTGTTCCATTATTCTACCGTTTATACTGTATACTGTCCGCATTGTTATTGTTACATCATTGATATTGTTACTGTCACTGTATCGTCCCAGTAATCGAAATAACATGAATATTGATTGTTCTAAATAATAATATAATAGACAACTTATACCAGGATTGGGGAAATTGATGGAAGAGATAACATCTGTATTTTGGGTGGAACTAGGATATAGGTTGCGCAACCGAGATACGGTTCCACTACAGGATTCCGGGGATGACTGACATCCCATATTGTTCATATTGTTATTGTTATTGACTACCTAGCGATAGGACCTGATTCAGCGTAAGGTGATTGTGTTGGCCCAAAGGCCCACCGCTCTAGTTTTGATGATGATTAACTCATGTAGTTATAATACTAATGATCTTGTATTATTTAATCTCAGATATTTGATCAAGATCTTAGTAGGTGTTTAGCTTTAACAAAGGATTCGAAGTCAAGTTTTGAAACTAGCATGTATTGATTCAAGAACTTGCGCATCAAGATTGCATCAAGTACTCAAGAGGAGTCTAGCTCATTGGATCAAGGTTTGGACCAAGTCATGAAGGAGAAGAAGATTTTCAAGAAGACTTGGTCAGATTTTGTAAGTGTCAAGATTTGTTTTTAGATAAAGTATAAAGGATAGATTAGTTGATGGATTGCTCAAGTTCATATACACATACACAAAATTTATATGTGTTTTCATAAGATAGTTTGAGTTTAGAAAAATATCGTTTTGAATTTATCAAAACTTATTTTAGAGCTTATTGACATTAAACATAGATATTTCATCTCATATGTACAGTGTATCATATCCATACACACTAAGCTTTAAAAGTGTTTAAAATATCTTATTTTGTATTTGGAGAAGTTTTGAAAAAAATTATTTTTCAATTTGGAGATGCTTGATTTTGTTTAAAGCCAAAATTTCTATATCACAAAAATAGTTCAAAATGTTTGTAATATGTTTTGATTTTAATCAAACATGTTTGTATATCAAAGTATATCAATGAACTTATTTTTGTAGAATTTATGAGAATTTATGGGATTTTATTATAGATAAAAAGACCAAGTTTAATCCCTATTCATGGCTGACCAGGTCTTCTGGCGGTCGACCGAACCAGAAGTCGGTCAATCAGGAGGTCGACCGATGTGCACAACCGTGCACAGCCAAGGGCCGATCGACTACACGGTCGACCGCCAGAGAGCTCTGCTTTCTGTAAATGACCCCGGTCGACCAGACGGTCGACCGATAGGTCAATGCCCTGTAACGGTCGACCATCCGGTCAACCGCTTTTCCCAACGGTCGAAAATCCGATCATTGGAGGTGACCGACAGCAGCGTCAGCTGCTAATTTGGACCCCAACGGTTAGTTTTTGGAGGCCTATAAATTGGGGTTCCCTTGGACTGTTTTCAATAAGATTTCAAGTGGGTTTTCAAGCTAGCTTTTTCTAACTTTCTAAGTGTTCATCTCCACTTTTTTTAGAGCTAAAATTTTCATATCAAAAGGAGAGTTTATCAAGAGTGCTTGAAAAAGAGATTTCTTGAGTTTTTCACCACAAAATTCATCATAGTTTTCTTACACATACTTGAGCTTTCCATTGATATATCAATCCTATAGGATAGTTGTTGTGAGAGTGTTTGTAGGTGATCAAAGTGTTGGGATCACTAAAGTGTTCTACTTTGTACTTGAGGAGGCAAACTTGCGAGTTCGTGTTGTTTCGAGTTCTTGTAGGAGCTCGGTGTAGAGGTGCGGCCTCGGCAAGCTAGTGTGCTTGCGTGTGTTGTTCTTGCGGGAACAAGAGAGGGACTAGTGAGTCCAAGAGTTCTAGTGTGAACTCCTTGTAGGTGTTGCAGCACCGAGTGATCCGGTGGGATCGATTCTAGTGGAAATCCTTCATAATGTTGAAGGGGGGATGTAGAGTAGGGGTGTTCGAGCTCGAAACAAATCTCCCGTATTTGCGATTGCTCTCGCTATCTCTCACTTGTGTTTATATCTACATGCTCTTATTGTCATATTCATTACTTACTTGATATATTTGTGCTCTATTGATACATGCTTGGGGTTGTTTGCTCACACTTGTATTCAACCAAGAGAGCCATAACGACACCTCAACTCTTATCTATAGGAAACTTGAGGAGATAGTTCAGAGCCCTTCACCGGAAATTCGGCTACAATCGTGTGTTATACTTGGTGTGTTTTGCATAATAGTTTTTAGTTTGCTTAAATAGTTTTTAATTCCGCATTTTTCACCATTAGATTAGCTTATCACCTATTCACCCCCTCTAGGTGAACTTCAGATTGGGCCGTGGTCTGGGTATGTACAGAACCCACCTTAAACATGGACAATATCTCTTCTACTTATTTTAATAATTTAGGACCCTGATTGACACGTGTAATAGGCGTAGTATGGAATGTGTCTATTACAAGTGACAATGGTGTTCGCTGACATAATTAATATTGATAAATTGTTATTATGTACTATAATTGATTGTATCACCTGACTGAACTCATATAAGTTATGATAGATATATGACTGTACACATGACCAGATTGTATATCAGGCTAGTGACATATGCTAAGTTACACATCTTGACATCAGTTTGTTTATAGTTGTATTAGTCGTCTTTTATCTACAGACTTATTCATGTTATTGTTATTTAGCTATCTTTTACTTCCAGCTTTAGATATTGATATCTTTTGTACACACTGTTTATATGCACAACCACTCCCCCTTTTCTTATACACTCATTAGGTCACTTCTGACGACCCTGTATTCGCACGTCCAGGATTTTTGGACACCTTCTTATATTGTTCAGGTGTTCATGAGATCGTACGCTTCGCGAGGAGCTGGAGCTTATATCTTTTTGATTCTAGTATTCTTACTTTTTTTTCCTATTTCTGTACTTTTCTTGATTCATGAATATCAAATTTAACCTTTATTCCAGTTCTTTTTATATGATATCATGCATGGATGCTTATATGTGATATTGCAGTGATCTAATTTATTATAATTTAGATTTATAACTTGTTCAAGTTACCTAAGACTTAGCGCGTATACAGGAAATATTTTCCTTAATATATGCGTCGCCGACTCTGTCGCGTCCCCACTCTAGCTTATTTTGGGAAGCGGGGCGTGACACGACCTTAGCAAGTTTTTTAACATTAAAAAGAGCTAAACAATCCAGAACGGGTGCGAACACCCCCAACACGGTTGCACCAAACCTTGGTTGCCTATGTACCTACTTTCAGGATCAAACCGATCGTAGTTTGCATCACGCCCTTAAGGGCCAATCAATGAACTGGAGAGATGTTCACCAATTCCATGCAATGGGTAAACTTTAGTGCCGATACAACTTTTGTAAGCATGTTCAGTTTGGTACACACTATGGCATACATTAAGCTTCCAACAGCACTAGCATAGGGAACTTCATCATGTACTTTCGTTACTGATTAATGGAGTATGCAGAGTGATGGGATTTTGCCTTGTTATTAAGAAAAGATGATGGTCCAAGAAGATCCAATCGAATTGGTGAAGACGAAGGCTTGAAACGGAAGAAGCAAATCCAACAAAGACATATTAGTCGATTCTATAGTCAACTAATGTTCATACCAGTCGACTATATAATCGATTAGACAGATAAAAGAAGGAGAAGGTTACAATTAGTCAACTTATAGAAGCTACTAATCGATTAGTCTAAGGACCGATCGACTAGTCTGCCATTCTGAAGCGTGAATAGAGGCGGTGCGAGTTTTTATTTCTGGTGGAGTTCGAATAGGATTCAGATTCTATTCAATGAAGATTCGTTTCTAAAGTTTAAAGGATTTAGAATTCTTCTAAATCAAGGTAATTAACTCCTATAAAGATGTAACACCCCATTCTCAGAATACGTACTTAGATACATATTCAGATTTTTGATCATATTTTTTTATTTTCTCCTTGTATTTGTTTTTACTTTGTGTTTATTTATGTGATTGTTTTGTATTGGATCCGAATTCCTAGACTCAGAGTCAGTCTGAGTTTGAACCGAGATCCCAATACTAGCATACTATTTGATTTGACCTTTTGATAACCTAATTTGACTGATTTCAGTTTCAGATAATATTTTCTAATATTTTAGATTTTTCATGATTTTCTGAAATTTTTCGAACTAATTTGCAAAATCTTCAAAACTAGTATTGATTGGTATCGCCGACCGATTCCCGGATTTTTAGTTTTTGAATGGAGTTGAATACTTTAGAAATGACTTTATTATTACTTCTTAGAATCTTATTTTGCGTCTAAATGCATTTTTAGAGATTTTTCTGTATTTATCGAAATTCGACCGGATTTGATGTCGACCGGTATCACCGGTTGATTTCAGAATTTTTAATTTGAAAACCAGATTGAATTTCTTGAATTTGATGCACCATGCATCTTAAAATAATATTTTTTATTTTTGAGATTTTTTAGAACATTTCTGAAACAATAAATTTTTACCCTATTTAAATAGTATTATTTTCTCTTCTCTTTTCTTTTCTTTCTTTTCTTTTCTTTTCACTTCTCCCACGTGGGCCAACACCCCCTACTCCTCTCCCATCACCTGCCAACAATCACTCCTTATCCTATCACTTCTCTCTCTTTCACTTTCCTTTTTATCATTTCCTTTCTTTCCATTTCATCTCTCTCTCTCTCTCTCTCACTCTTATTATCTTCTTCCCATTCACTCCTTCCCTCTCCCTTCTCCTGGCCAACGGCAGCCCAGGGCACCGCTACCACCGGCGTGCCCTTGGCCGGCCAAGCCCCCTCCTCACTTTCCTATCTCTCCTCCTTCTCTTTCTCTTCTTTCCTCCTCCTATCTTTAGCATCTCCACCACCACCATCTTCTTCCTCCGAACCCATCACCCTCCACCACTTCCACCTCCATCTTCTCTCTCCTTTACCATCTCCTTCACTAGAACACCACCACCTCCTCCTCCACTTAACTTCACCATCACCACCTACTATATCATCTTCATCTTCATCACCCATACTCACCACCACTCCCATCATCACCATCACCACTAACACCTTCACCACACCACTTCATCTCCACCTTACCACCAGCAATTCCATCTCCAACATCTCAACAACAACCAACAACCAACAACAGTATCATCATCATTAACTTAACCCTACTACCACTTCCAACATCCGGGCCCCACTCACCGCCGGCGACCCTGGCCGCCGGTGACCTTCGGCGGCCACCTGACCGCTGGCACACCTGACTGCTGGCCATACCCCCTTCTTTCTCTTTTCCTTTTCTCTTCTCTTCTCTTTTCATTCTTTCTTTCTTTTTTCTCTGTTCTCTCTCTCTCTCTCTCTCTCTCTCTCTCTTTCTCTCTCTTTCTGTGGACCTGGTTATGGTTCTCTCTCTCTTTAACTCTCTCTCTCTAACATCTCTCTCTTTCTCACTCAAATTTTCTCTCCCTTCCCCTTCTCTTGTCGTATTCACTCTCTTTCATTCTTTTCTCTCTCCTCTCTCTTATTCTCTCTCTACAAAATAATATTTTTATATCTTAATATGATTGGGGGCTCAGGCACGTGTTTCTGGTGTTTCAAGATTTTACGCCATTTTTCAAAGATTTAGGCGAGTACTTTTCTGACATTGCGAATACTACTACTTTATATAAGCGAGTACTCTTTTTCGGTATTTGGGCAAGTACTCTTTTTCAGTATTTGGGTGAGTACTCCTTTTCGGTACTTAGGCAAGTACTATATTTGATGTTGGGCGGGTGTTTTCTTTTATTTTTACATACTTGGTGAATGCTATTTTGGAGTTTAATACATGATACATGTTATGCAACTTGATACATGTTATACTGCTTTATTCATGAATTGCGAGTACCATATTTCATTTCGAGCGATTACTTTTCTAATGCTGTTTCATGCTTTACGATTCTATTCAAATGTTTGTTATATGCTTTGCAAGTACGTCACTAGCGTCTGTTAAATGTTTTGCGCATGTCATGTCACATAACCTGTCACCCACATGTTGTTTGATCACAGTACTTAATATATAGTTGTACTTCTCCTGTCATTTAACATCTGATATACTAATATCATGACACTGATATTTTAATTATCTGATTGTATCTTGCTCATGTTACACTGGTAGTTCATAATCGTACACCACTGTTATATGCATATTCTATGTATTGTTATATTAGTGAACTCTATTATTTTATGTTACCTGCATTACCATTATACATCTGATATACATATCTAACACTGACATGTTAATTACCTGACACTTGATATCTGACACCTAGCACTTAACATGTTATCACCTGAAACTGAATATTTGAAATGCACCTGATACATGACACTTGCTACTTGGTACTGATACACTTGATGCTGTGCCACCTGAATGGATGCTATCACACCTGACACCTGTATTACGTTGCCTATTTATGATTCTCGCTTTTATGAAGTCTTGACATGATTATTATACTGCTACCGGATATCTGGTACTCCTGAACTCTTATACTCATGTATTCCTGAACCTTTGAAACAGGGAGACTCCTAATATTATACTCCTGACACTATACTCTTGCTGATCCCCGTAATTGACTAATCATGAATATTAGATTACTGTGTACATACTGTGAACATTATCACTGGAGAATACATATAATAAATTACTCAACTTACACTGAGGTGGGGCAAACTGATGGATACTGGTATGATGTCATATTTAAATGGTCGATATCTCTGAAGTGTCGTGTAGGGAGCGTAATGATAAGTTCTCAGAAGTAGAAGCCTGATCTCTGAAGTATCGTGTAGGGCGCATAATGATAAGTCCCCGGAAGCAGTAGCCTGATCTCTTGAGCTATAATCATGGGCAGAGATGGGGCCCACTATAAATATGATCCATCAATTCTTCATCAGTTTTTAATATAACTCGTCTTATTCATATGTGAATGTATGTGTACCGGTAACACATACCTAGACAAATGGATCGGATGAATAATAAGAATTTGACAACCAAACAATAATAATATTAGGAACGTGAAATATTTGGTCTCTCCTTCATTCTAATACTGGTACACACATATCAGATCCGAGTGAGTTCTACTAGAGCATAAACTCTAGTATAAACTGTCAGTGATAGGTGACATTTGCAGGGGAATGATTGAAATATCAGACGGTGTTGATGATTATTATTGGATAACTTAAATGCAACATACTAATTTACTCATACATGTGACTAGCCCTTTTATTATAATTCAACAATTCATGTTGTATGACTTGAACTCGACATTTTGTTTTGCTATATGTGATTTCTAGATTATTATACGGGATTCCTGATCTCTTGTTTACTGACATGTAACGGCATTGCGTGTTTAGGTGTTCCGATGCTCTCGACACCAATTTCTATGTATATTTTCTGATTCAGATTTATCGATACACATGTACTTACTTGATTTTGGATTCACTACTGATTCTCTGATTTCCATTTATGTTACTAGTCATTGCCTGTACTTATATGCCTGAACCACATCACTTGATCATGTACACGTGTGACTGCCTGAACATGCCAACTGACTTTATCTTACGTACTCACTGGGTTATTTTCTGACAACCCTGGACCTTTATGTCCAGATCCAAGAGCCCGGACCATAGTGGCATTATTGTAGTTGATCAGAGTGCACAGTGGAAGCGTGAATTAGCGCTTGTCTGTTCAGAGCCCCTTTTCTTCCAGCCTCCTTTAGTCGACTCGTGAGATTATCATATTGCTACTCGTGAGTATTTTTCAGTCTTTTTATATTGCATATCATGCTCTTGCGCTTCTTGGTGATCTAATATTCTTGAAATATTGCATCATGCCCCGTGATAACTGTGTACTTGTGCTATTATTCCTAGAATGTATATTACTACTATGCTTTCGTACTTTGATTCTTGCCTATACTGATGCTTAGCGTATATATGTAAGGGTATTTTCACCCTGCATATATACGTCGCAGTAGCATCTCCGTACCTGCGGGATCAGGCCATTACAAAGAATTGATCAAGTTCTTCAAGCATCCGATGACCAAGATCATCTCAGGGTTAGAATAGAGTTTGTATTGTAAAACTCTATAAACATAGATTGTAACAAATATATTGGATCTTGAAGAAGATCGGAGGAAGCCAAGAAAGAGAGAGGAAGGTGACGGTGTATTGATAAAAGATATACTCTTATAATCTTGTGGGATTCAAGGGGAAGATTAGATCTCTTGTACAAGTTTACTAATAAAACTCTCTTGAGTTCTCTCCCCGTGGACGTAGGCCAAGTTTGGGCTGAACCATGTTAAATTCTTGTATTTTTTTATTACTCTTTTGTCTTGATATTGCTAGTTTGCTCTACAATAGTTTTACTTTTGTAAGTATTATCATATTGTCATGTTCCACAACGTTGATTTTGAGAACAACAATTGATATCAAAGCATGGCATTTTTGCCTTACAATCGGTACCAGAGCTAAATGTTGACGATAAGGCGATATGTTGAAGATTGGAAGTTCTGCGACTAAGTTCGAGGTCAAAAAATTCAATGGCTAAGAAAACTTCGGTTTATGGTAAAAGAGGGTCGTTGCTGGTGCAACATGGTCTTCACAAGACGTTGCAGGGAAAGTTAGCAAAACATGCAGGTATGTCAGATGAGAATTGGGAGGAAATGGATCTGAAAGCGGCAAGCACGATCCAATGCTGTCTCGCAGACAAAGTCATGGACAACGTGATGGATGAAGAAACGGCTCTGGTTTGTGGTCAAGGTTAGAAATATTATATATGATGAAGAGTGTCTCCAACAAGCTGTATCTCAAGAAATAATTATATGGACTACGCATGACGGAAGAGACAATGGTGTTGGAGCATTTAAACTTCTTCAACAAGATCACCAACGAGCATTTAACTATTGATGTCAAGATCGACGAGGAGGATAAAGCATTGATACTTCATAGTTTGCTTCCAGAGTCACATGAACACATCATTACCACCATCCTCTATGGCAAGAAAACTCTCATCTTGGAGGAGGTCACATCTAATAAAAAAGCCAGATCAAGTTAAGCAGGAAAGTTCAGACTTGGTGGTACGAGAAGAAATTGAAGAGGAGAAGGAAAGAAAAGTCTGGGTTAATCGAAGGCCAAGTGGGGAAGGAGGAGGAGTAAAAGATATGGTGTTGCTACTGAAAAACATGAGTGAAAACAACCCACATCCACACATATATAGGATAGAGTGAGTGGAGTTGGGGTCCAATCAGAACACAACTCTGCTATCCAAATTAGTCGACTTATAAGAGGTATTATTCAACCAATAGTTCATAGATTGGTTGGATTAGTTGACTGATAATCCAGAGTAGTGACTAATCCTAACAAAAATTGAAAGAAAAACTGTTTTGCTCATAGACTGATTTTAAATTAATTTTTGATACCTTAAACAATCAAATCATAAAAGGGTCATAAAGGGAATTAGCATTCCTTGAAGTTAAATTTCAAATTTAATTGAATCTTAATAAACAAAATCAGACTAAAAAGTTATGATCAAAATACTGAATATATGTCTGTACAGAACTGTTGCAAGCCAGTAGTCTAGTCGGCTTATGCTTATTTATAAGTCGACTAATACAGTGACCAGTCGACTTATAGATCATATAAGTCGACTAATCAGTCAAACAGAGATAGTACACACAATCATTTTAGAATCTAGTCGACTTATACTTATTAAGTCGACTAATATACCAAGATTCAGTTAGTGCATAGTTTTATTAAAATTGAAAATTTGATACTTTAAATCTATTCTAATAGCTATGTTTTGAAGATTTAAAACATAAATAGCTCTTCAAATAGCCAAAAACTTGGTCATATCTGAAGATGCATAAAAAAAACATGTAAATTACTTTAAATTTTTTTCAGGGTGTTACATTCACACCACCTTACAAGAATTTCGTACTCAAAATTCTTCACAAAGATATTTCATAAACATATATATGTATATGTATATGTATCCAGCACGAATAGTAATATGAAATAAAAGTTTTAAATTTCAGGGTGTTACAGTCACCCACCTAAATAAGAATTTTGTCTCCGAAATTCACTTCCATGACATGAATAAGTAACCACCAAATCAACATAAGTTCTAACAGAGCGAATCAACAAAGTTATGTATACTTAGCTTCTAGCCGCGTAAAACTGGTACATCGAGCGAAATAATCCAAATAAGGAAACTCTCATGTATATACCATATGTCTTGCACAGTTATGCATTAAATATACATGATTTATATTAATCTAACACCTAAATACAAATAAATTTCACATCACCATATCAAACAAGTAATTGAAATCACATGCCCCTATACAGGTGTCAATACACACATGCAAAGCCCACTTGGTTATCCCATGCGTCTAATGCGTGCCATACACAGAAAATCACATGCGCCCGTGTCCATACATACATGCAAAGCTCACGTAGCTATCCCATGCATCTAATAAATGCAACAAAGCAAACAAAAAGAATCATTCAATATCAATCGTCTAAGAATAGACTTTCAAAACATCAAGTAGATTAAATCAATAGTAAAAAAAACTGCATACAAATAGCATAACACAATAAAATCAAGCAATCTTCCTCACTTAGGCTCATAATATCATAGATTCTAGACTCGAAGAATCCTAAAGAATCCTAGACTTGCTCCAAACTTAGAAAGATGTTATGAATACCCTAGAACACTTGAATCTTGAGCTCTGATACCACTTGTAACGATACTAAATTTCTTCCTATTGGCTATAGTCGATAAGACCACAGTCTGGGCAGCAGGTTTAGAGCCGTTATAATGTGATACATAACGCAGATAGATCAAATGTAGAAAAATGATAGGAGACAAATTATATAGATAGAAATATGACATGAAAGAGAAGTATATGTCATATACAAGAGTCTCAACATATGAAAACTAAATCCAAGTCTAAAACATATATAACACTACTCAGCCTTAAATTCGAGTACAACATGTATGATACCAAAATGAAAATGATATACAAAAAAGAGACTCTCTATAGAGCACTATATCTATTATCCATAGAATAGATGACTATCAACATCTCCGTCACATGGCGCCACTATGGACACCCGTGAATAAGCTGAAAATAATAAATCAATCGGTGACGTCAACAAGTCTACCTCACAAGGTTGCCCTCCGATCACGACCCTGAGGCTGACTTGTGCTAGGTCAAGGAAGCAACTTAGAGAGGTTCACGTCTAACATCAAAATCATTATAATCACAAAAGGAAATATAATAGACATATGCATGGTTACAACGCTAAACAACATGGACACACACTGAACGGTACTTGATACCAAGCCAAATCTCAAAATAATACCAAGATACATAATCTCAATCAATACTACATCAATATCCTCAAATGAATAACTCAATAGTTGTCTTCTACTGACAACTATAAGCTATTTTTCAATCTAATAACATAGCTCTATGCAGAACTAGATTACTATAGTTCGATACTCTAGATTTCAAAACATCTCTAAGTATCTGTAGGTCGAAGGTACATACACTGTAATACACTGATCACTCATATAAATACTTGTTTTCCATTCATACTTCTCATTCTCAGTGAACGGACACACTACAACAAACATATGTATACACAACACATGTATGCACCACATATGTAATATACTATTCGTACTTCCCTTCCGCCATGAATGAATACTAAACAAACACCATTCGCATTCTCTCCCACCTACGAATATCATCATTCGTGTTTACTCTCACCAACGAATATCATCATTCCGTTTGGCCCCACCTGCGAATGGCATATTACCTCCAATCATCATAATAAACCAATATCCATTTGTACTCTGCGACAGAGATGAACACATATCAAATAGGGTTTCGATCTCTATATCAAAAAAGTATTCATATCATTTCAAATGAATCTTTTTCTAGGTCCCATAAAAAATACTCTTTATAAACCTAACATACTTAATACTTATGTATGATCCAATCATTAAGCATATGATTAACATATACTAAGCTTAATCCAATCCAAACATGTTCATGTAATAAAAATCATATTTTTAATTATCATATAATCTAAATCTCTCATAAAAATCCTATTTTTATGGTTCTACATCTCTGTATATTAATATTCAGACATGCTACTCACTATAGGATGCACATATATTAATCTTAGCCAATCTAAGCATGAACATCAAATACAAAGTCACATCTACACTCTTAATGAAAATCTTACACATCAAGAACATGGTAAGAGATAATCAGAGAGGAAGACTTGTGTTGCAAGGGAAAGAAGATGATTTGATGAAAACTCTGAAGAGAAAGTCCATCTCCAAGTAAAAAAAATCCAATTCCCAAAGAAATTAAGCTTCACCATTTAAATCTACTTCAAAACTCACTCTCTCTCTAGATATTCTCTCTTTCTTTCTACACTGAGCTGGCCAAGTGGAGAAGAAGGAGGAGCAAAAGCTATCGTGTTTTCACTGAAAACATAAGTGAAAATAGCCCACATCCATATGCACATATACATATACATATATATGTATGTACATATATATGTACATATGTACATATATATGTACACATATAGGATAGAGTGAATGGAGTTGGGGTCCAATCAGAACACAGCTCTGCCACCCAGATTAGTCAACTTATAAGAAGTATTAGTCAACTAAAATTTCTTAGGTCAGTTGGATTAGTCGACTTATAATCCACAGTAGTCGACTAATCCAACAAAAACTAAAAAAAAACTGCTTTGCACATAAACTGATTTTAAACAAATTTTGACACCATAAAAAATCAAATCACTAAAAGGTCATAAAAGGGAAGTATCCTTTGAAGTTAGCTTTCAAATTCAATTTGAATCATAAAAAACAAAGATCATGTTAAAAAATTATGATCAAAACACTAAACATATGTCAATGCAGAACTGTTGCAGGCCAGTAGTTTAGTCGAATTATACTTCTTTATAAGTCAACTAATACCCTAATCAGTCGACTATAGATCATATAAGTCGAGTAACTGGTCAAACAGAAACATTTATACACAATCATTTTATAATCTAGATGACTTATAAGTCAACTAATACACAAGGATTCAGTTAGCGCACAGTTTTATCAAAATTAAAATTTGATACTTTAAATTTATTCTAATAGCTATGTTTTCAAGATTTAAAATATAGATAATTTTCAAATAGCAAAAAACTTAATCATATCTCAACATGCATAAAAAATATTTAAATTAGATTAAAAAATTTCAAGGTGTGTTACGTTCACACCACCTTAACAAGAATTTCGTCCTCGAAATTCTTCACCAAGATAATCAATGCACATATACATGTATATGTATATATGTGTGTGTGTGTGTGTGTGTATATCCAAGCATGAATATTAATATGAAATAAAAGTTTTTAAAATTTCAGGGTGTTACAATGTGTGATATACGTGTAATGTGTGTATTTCATTTATGTATTGCATGTGGTATATGTGTATGTGTAATATAAGTGTATATGTGATGTGAGTGTGTGTAGACTATATGTGTATTAGATGTGTTACTTGAAAAAACACCTAGATGGGGGGGTGAATAGGTGTAAATGCTAATCTAGAAAACTAATTGCAAAACTAAGTGCGCTAAATGCGGAAGCTAATGCAAATTATGCACAAACTAATACAATACAACAAGTGTAGCCGAATTCCCCTTGCGAGGCTCTGGACTAACTCCCCTTGATTCCCCTTTAAATGGGTTGAGGTGCTATGTGAAGCTCTTGTTAGATGAGTATAAGTTAGGCGCACACACACAAGCAATCCAAGCAATGTGCACACACAATCAAGCCAAGCAATGAAGGATATAGCAATATGAAATAATGCAAGGCAACACAAGCAATAAGATATGGCAATATGAATTATGCTCAACACAAGCAAATATGATATGATGATGAGTATGATGCTTTGCACAATTATAAGAGAGAGAGTTAGAGAGACAATGGATCAAAACGCAAACACCAAGATTTGTTTCGAGGTTCGAGCACCTTGCTCTACATCTCCGCCTACACCACCGTGTAGGATTTCCACTATCTCAACTCCCACCGAGGGAACCTCTACCGAAGAGGATTTCTTACAACTCTAGGAGTACCAACTCCTCTCTCAAACAACAACCTCCTCACAACCGAGGGGTTAGGCCCGTAGCCAATACAACAACCAATCCACACACCTCTACCTAAGAGGCTCACAACCAAACTCTATCACCTCTACCTAAGAGGGATCCAAACCAACAACCCAATACAACAATCTCCACCTCTACAAAGAGGGAGCAACTCAAGAAATCAAGGGTTTACAACAAGTGGTATATTTCAACCACAAACCTCTTTCCTTTTTCTTCCTTTTTCCACAAAACAAAGATCCTAATAGTTTAGGATAGAAGATAGCTCAAGTGTGGAAAACAAGTGTTTTTGGAAACAAGCAACAAAGAAAAATCTTTGGGAAAATAATTGCAATATGATAGAATTGAAGATCTAAGCAAAAATCCCAAAAACCTATTTTTCTTTGATTTTTCAAAAACCCTAAAACAATAAAGATGAGAAGTTTTTGCACTTAAAACTCTTTTGAAAACTCTTTTAAACACTTCAGAAAACTGAAATTTTTCTCTTAAAAAACTTGGCTAAAATCCCCAAAGAGATGGGGTTTATATAGCCCCTATACAAAACTAGCCGTTAGGCTGAGCTGGCAGTCTGACAGACTGCCGGTCGACCGGTCCGGTCGACCGCCAACGGTCAGAATTATGACCGTTGGGCAACTGCGGTCGACCGGCCGGTCGACCGAGAAAACCCGAGAGCAGAGCTCTCACCTCGGTCGACCGTCCCGGTCGACCGTGTCTGTGCCTAACAGACGTGCACGTCTGTGCACGTCGGTCGACCGCAACGGTCGACCGGCCGACGGTCGACCGACCAGCCTGTCAGCACAAAACAATGTCAGAAAATTTGGGAAAAATATTTTATAAAAACCTTTTATCATTTCTGAAAATATAAAACTTGTTTTATCATTTTATGTTAAAACATAAACATGTGATAAAAATTTCAAGACAATATATCAACATATCAATTCATTTTTGAGTCTTGCAAATTTTATCAAAAACAAAAACCTTGTATTTTGTCAAACTTGATTTTTCCAAAACATGAATAGGATAGTCAAAATAAGTTTGTCTAGCAAGTTTAAAG
Source organism: Agave tequilana (assembly GCA_038442645.1). Taxonomy (NCBI): domain Eukaryota; kingdom Viridiplantae; phylum Streptophyta; class Magnoliopsida; order Asparagales; family Asparagaceae; genus Agave; species Agave tequilana. The sequence continues at coordinate 32,047 of JAVJIF010021365.1, forward strand.
CATGTATGTATATCTAGACCATATCTAATATACATAAGTATAAGGTAAACTTGTTTTGATCTATTATTCATGAAAACCAAAAACCAAATCATGAAACGTGTGTGTTTTGTGTTCACTTGAGCATATCAACTAAACTAAGCTTTACAAATGGATCTAAAACTCTATCTAAACTAGGATACCTAAGTCTTCTTGACGATCTTCATCTTCAAGTAGACTTGCTCCAAAACTCCGTGATTCTCCAAGTGCAAAGGTATGATCTTTAAGCTTTGGCACCGGAATCATCATGAATAGCTTCTAATCATCTTGTTGAAGCTAATCACCAACTAATATCCTGTTAATGATCTGAAACTTAGAAACACAAGAATATTAGTGAACATAACTACATGAGTGTTGATCATCATCAAAACTAGAGTGGAAGGCCATTGGGCCAACAATCTCCCCTTTTTGATGATGACAAAACTCATGGAGTTATATATGCATGGATTAAAGATAAACTTCAAGGAAGCTCCCCCTTAACTCATGCATAAACAAATAAACATAAATATGATAAACTCTAGATACCACATGGAATATTCAAAACAAAGCAACCTCTAGATACCAATTACAACAATTACAAAGCAAGCTCTTTGGATACCAATTAAACTTAATAAACAATTAAACTTAATATTCTTGATATTAAAACATAATATATGCATATAAAATATAAGCATGCATATAAAACTCAAATACTTCTCCCCTTTTTGTCAATCATCAACAAAGGGGTAAACAATCAAAACCATAGATAAAATGAGGGGTAAAAATCTTTCTCCCCCTTTTGTCAAAAACAAAAAAAAATCAATAAGGGGTGACTACAAACATGATATCAATTAAAAAATATGTCAATGAAGCATCTTGATACCAATAAACAAGGATCAATATATGTTATATGCTATATACATTCATGAAGAGGAAGACGCTAAGTTAGCTTCCCTACACATATGCATTACATGAAGAAGGGATGACAAGCCCCAATTCACATAACACATATTATGTAATGCATAAGAGGAGATGTGAAGCTCCCCCTACACACGTATATCATATAAAGAAGAGTTGTCAAGCTCCTCAATTTATAATATACTCAACATGAATCTATATGTAAGAGAGATGTTAAGCTCTCCTTGCATATAGGAAATACAAATCAAAACTTTGAATATTTTCTTTAAACAATATTTTGAGATACCAATTGTAATTAAACATAACAAATTACCAATTATAAAACAACATAACAAATTTTGAATGTCTAAACACAAATTTTGATACCAATTGTAAGAATATATTTCATTTTGAACATATGATACCAAATTGGAATTTAATAATTTTTATCATAAAGCAAAGGAGTGGAAAGCAAATACCAATTGAAATAAAATATGAAATACTCATTTTCTCCCCCTTTATGAAATACCAAAAGAAACAATGAACATTTTTATTTTCCAAACTAGACATGTGCATAGGCTTGAAATAAGATATCAATTGAAAAATAAATCAATTGAAATAAAGTTAAAACAAGATTTGTGCTAAAACTTATATCTTAAGCACAAATAATACAAGTATATGTGTATGAAATAGAATATGTACCAATCACAATAGATGATACCAAATGAAAACATACATACACAATAAACATATGAGTATACAAAAGGTCAAAATGATACCAATTGAAAGAGTTCAATGATACCAATTGACATAACAATAAGCTCAAGTGCATACATCATATTATCTACCACCCAATCATATTCAAGTTTTAAAGATTTTCAATTTAGGGCATACATGAACATGATCTCCCATCCTACCGCCCTTAGAAGGTAGGGGTTTTCAAAAATAGATTTGAAAATGTAGTTTTGTTTGAAAATCACTACCAAATGAAGAACACCGCAACTAGTTAAATGAAAAACTTGTTAACTAGCACGAAATCCTTCAAGTAAGGAATAAAACAAAAAATGAAATTCACATGATAATCATCACTCTAACCAATAAAGCATACCTCATGAGAAACAAAACATGAGCAATAGATATGAGTGTACAAATAATATGTGAAGATCATAATCATGAAGAATATTTCATTAAGCTCAATTTTTCCTTAAACATAATTCCATCAAAAACATGAAAAATCATATAAAACTACTTATTTAATCTTCAAGGCATATGTATGTCTAATACAAGCTAAAATATACATACATATCAAAACTCAACGAGTCCACTAAATGTATATTCATGAAGGCACGTGGCTCAAAAGATGTATATGTATAAGATTAGTTTGAACTAGATAGACATATACATGAAGTTAAACATAAATACATGAAACATGAAAAACTAAATTTTCATCACAACAAATTTCATTTCAAGGTATATATATGAATTGTCAAACATGAAGTATACATACATATCCCTAAACACAATTGAGTCCAAATATAGATTTGCATGAAAGGCAAATGACTCAAGGGGTATACATGTATATCTTAAAGTTTGGCAATACAAACATATACATGAAGTGAAACACACAATCATAAAAAAATTCAAAAATGGAATACAAGTTTGAAATGTATGAATCATCAAAACTAGACTATACTGGCACATCTAATGGGTTCAAATAAGCATTCAATTCCAACTATATATAGATTTATTTGTAGCCCACTCTATGTACAAGTATATAACTAGTCTTAATGAAAACTAACACTTAAACATGTAATCAAGTCATTGAGCATCAAAACAAACACGAATACCATATTTCAAACTAAAACACATACAAAATTCATCAAAATTCTTTTATTTGAATTTTAAGCTACATATACATGCAAATAGGTATAACAAGTGTAAATGAATGAATCATCAAAACAAGCTTATACGTGTGCATATAGTGAATACAAATGATCATGAAGTTCAATTGCATATAAAACAAATGTAACTCACTATTTGCACATGTATAACACAAGTTTTGACAAAATCCACATTTAAACATGTCATAACCACAGGGAGCATCAAAACAAGCTAGAAATCAACATCATAAGAACTAAAACATGATTACTATGTAAATTCACATGTATTAGATTCATGATGTACATTATAGCTAAACAAACGGTGAGAACACTAAATATGAATCAAATAAGCATGTGTGTCTCAAATACTATACATGTATGTCAAGGATCTAATAATCATGGCATTTACATACTAATCCATAGACATCAAAAAAATGCTATAATCAAAGATGAAATATAAAGCATGTAAACAAATAATAAGGAGTTAGGAATTGTTACCAAAACTTAGAAGGCAACCTCCTTGTCTCCAAAACTTGGTGGTCCTCTCCACCATCTCTTCCCTTGAAAGTGATGCATCCATATGATTTCCTTTAAGTACGGAACGCATCCACTCCAAGGTGTCATCACTCTCACGTCATGTGAGAGCCCACACCTACATCAAATAAAGGAGGGGTGGTCTTTGGTACCCACATCTTATTGGGTCCATGGGGGTTAGTCCCTTCTCTAACCCAAACAAATTTCTTGGCTAAATTTTCAACATGTAAACGATCATAGTAAAATTTAGCAAGATGGCCTTTTCGGCCACAATGTGTACATGTGTACACATGAGCATACTTGTGTTGATGGTGTCCGTGTGAAGCATGTGTATGCCGTGATGGGTGTGCATGCATAAAGGATGAAACTTGTTTCTTTCGAACCAAGGATTCCAAGCGTGTATGGTTCTTAGCACATTGGCTCATAGTGGAGACCAAACAATCTACTCTCTTCTTTAACATACAAATATCATCAATAATTTTGGAAGAAGAGGTACATGCATTAGGTAGACTAGATGAAGAAGCTACACTAGCATGGCAAACATATGCATCAATTTTATTTTGCAAAACAATATTCTTATCTAAACAAACATTCAACTCATTTGAAATAGAAATGATTTTGTTTTTCAAAGCAACATTTTCTTTTAAAACAAAATCAACTTTAGAAGACAAAATTTCATTTTTCTTCAAAGAGTTTCACAATCATTTTAGACTTTAAAAATTTATTTTCTTTTAAAGCAAGTTCCAATTGAGATCTCAATGAATCCCTTTCATTATAGACCTCAACCTTTTCTTGCAAAACACAATCAAGTCTAGAATGCAAACACTTATTTTCTTTTTCAATTTCTAGACTTTTCTTTTTCAACACGTTATATTTTTCTATTAACTTTTCACACACAATAGATAGTTCTTCATTTAAGGCATGGGGATCAACATAATCATTTGAAGAACTAGCATAATCATTACTATCTAGTTGAGATTCCGAATGTACCTCAAGGGAGTCATTCCCTTGGACCATATAGCATTGTTGTGGTTCGGATTCTCCAATAGATTCCTCTTCTTGGATTGGCAATTGAAGCTTGGAGGTGGTGGTTGTTGTCAACTTGTTCCACACTGCAAAAGCGGAATCAAGATTAGAAACACACATAAGATATTCTTTAGGTAATGTGCTTCTAATAGCCCCTAGGGATTGTGCATTGGCCCCTATATGATTGCAATCACCAAGATAACATCTCTTGGTGGCCGCAAGAAAAACATGCAAACCTAGGGTCTTTAGGTACATGGACATCTATACTTCCAAACATCAATGTTGGAAGGGTCAAAGCTAGGAGGGGTCATGAAGTCCATGGTAAACTATATATGAATGTGCAAACAAACAAATGCAAATGAGATTAGCAAGCAAATGGATCACTCCTAGGATGTTAAGCCTAAGTATCAGGAGCACTAGCTCTGATACCAATTGAAAAAAACACCTAGAGGGGGGGTGAATAGGTGTAAATGCTAATCTAGAAAACTAATTGCAAAACTAGGTGCGCTAAATGCGGAAGCTAATGCAAATTATGCACAAACTAATACAATACAACAAGTGTAGCCGAATTTCTCTTGCGAGGCTCTGGACTAACTCCCCTTGATTCCCCTTTAAATGGGTTGAGGTGCTATGTGAAGCTCTTGTTGGATGAGTATAAGTTAGGCACACACACACAAGCAATCCAAGCAATGTGCACACACAATCAAGCCAAGCAATCAAGGATATAGCAATATGAAATAATGCAAGGCAACACAAGCAATAAGATATGGCAATATGAATTATGCTCAACACAAGCAAATATGATATGATGATGAGTATGATGCTTTGCACAATTATAAGAGAGAGTTAGAGAGACAATGGATCAAAACGCAAACACCAAGATTTGTTTCGAGGTTCGAGCACCTTGCTCTACATCCCGCCTACACCACCGTGTAGGATTTCCACTATCTCAACTCCCACCGAGGGAACCTCTACCGAAGAGGATTTCTTACAACTCTAGGAGTACCAAACTCCTCTCTCAAACAACAACCTCCTCACAACCGAGGGGTTAGGCCCGTAGCCAATACAACAACCAATCCACACACCTCTACCTAAGAGGCTCACAACCAAACTCTATCACCTCTACCTAAGAGGGATCCAAACCAACAACCCAATACAACAATCTCCACCTCTACCAAAGAGGGAGCAACTCAAGAAATCAAGGGTTTACAACAAGTGGTATATTTCAACCACAAACCTCTTTCCTTTTTCTTCCTTTTTCCACAAAACAAAGATCCTAATAGTTTAGGATAGAAGATAGCTCAAGTGTGGAAAACAAGTGTTTTTGGAAACAAGCAACAAAGAAAAATCTTTAGGAAAATAATTGCAATATGATAGAATTGAAGATCTAAGTAAAAATCCCAAAAACTATTTTTCTTTGATTTTCCAAAAACCCTAAAACAATAAAGATGAGAAGTTTTTGCACTTAAAACTCTTTTGAAAACTCTTTAAACACTTCAGAAAACTGAAAATTTTTCTCTTAAAAAACTTGGCTAAAATCCCCAAGAGATGGGGTTTATATAGCCCCTATACAAAACTAGCCGTTAGGCTGAGCTGGCAGTCTGACAGACTGCCGGTCGACCGGTCCGGTCGACCGCCAACGGTCAGAATTATGACCGTTGGGCAACTGCGGTCGACCGGCCCGGTCGACCGAGAAAACCCGAGAGCAGAGCTCTCAACTCGGTCGACCGTCCCGGTCGACCGTGTCAGTGCCTAACAGACGTGCACGTCTGTGCACGTCGGTCGACCGCAACGGTCGACCGGCCCTTGGTGCGGTCGACCGTCACGGTCGACCGACCAGCCTGTCAGCACAAAATAAGGTCAGAAAATTTGGGAAAAATATTTTATAAAAACCTTTTATCATTTCTGAAAATTCCATAAAACTTGTTTTATCATTTTATGTTAAAACATAAACATGTGATAAAAATTTCAAGACAATATATCAACATATCAATTCATTTTTGAGTCTTGCAAATTTTATCAAAAACAAAACCTTGTATTTTGTCAAACTTGATTTTTCCAAAACATGAATAGGATAGTCAAAATAAGTTTGTCTAGCAAGTTTAAAGCATGTATGTATATCTAGACCATATCTAATATACATAAGTATAAGGTAAACTTGTTTTGATCTATTATTCATGAAAACCAAAAACCAAATCATGAAACGTGTCTGTTTTGTGTTCACTTGAGCATATCAACTAAACTAAGCTTTACAAATGGATCTAAAACTCTATCTAAACTAGGATACCTAAGTCTTCTTGACGATCTTCATCTTCAAGTAGACTTGCTCCAAAACTCCGTGATTCTCCAAGTGCAAAGGTATGATCTTTAAGCTTTGGCACCGGAATCATCATGAATAGCTTCTAATCATCTGTTGAAGCTAATCACCAACTAATATCCTGTTAATGATCTGAAACTTAGAAACACAAGAATATTAGTGAACATAACTACATGAGTGTTGATCATCATCAAAACTAGAGTGGAAGGCCATTGGCCAACATTACTTGTGTATGGTAATGTGAAGATCAGAATACAGATCTGTTAAATTGAAATAAAAACACTGACACTGGTTGCTTATAAATATATCAGTATTAATTGACCAGTAGTTTAAATTAAATAGAGAATCTAGCCGCGACATCTATGTTCACTTATAATTGATATTAATTATCACGTATTTTCTTGTATCATGTACACTACACACTATTAATACATGTTGAATTACATAATCGGTTTAGCTTCACTCACCAAGTCGTTGAGCTCATACCCCTTAGTTTGAATGTTTTCAGGTCAAGGCAAAGGCCGAGCCATGAAACTTCTCGAAATTGACACCAGAAGGATATGAAAACGCATGACAAATCTAAATAGTATTGATATTGTTTATTATCCTTTGACATGTATGGACATATTTGTGTATTATTATAAACTCAATAGCTATTGAATAGCACGTGTAATGATATTTGTACATATATAGGTGAAGGGTTATATATAATTATCAATTTAGATCTGAGTTAGATATTGATCTTGATGATAGTCTGACTCTTGATTTTGAGTTCTTGTGATTAGACAAATGATTAAATTTAGTAAACTATGATATATCTATAAGTAGGAGATGTCTAGTTAAAATTATATTATAAATTATGTGAGATTTAGTATATGGACACATGATCCATGTTAAGACCAGATTTGTATATAGTGATGTATCAGGGCAGACTTCATATTATAAATGAGATGCTATAGTAAAATTTTATAAGTATTGATGATTTTCTGAGCTATTTGTGTGATTTAGATCATTGTTGTTGATTAAGTGTTGATTAAAATAATTTAGGGTGATTAAAAATTGAGACCATTATAGCAGGTCCGACAGCGGCAGGGGAGGGTTGGTTCGACGGCGGCGAGCCCCCACTTGACTGGTACCTTATCAATTCAGGGAAGAAGGCAAATGGGAATTTTTAATAAATTTGGGAGTGTGTTAACCAATTTGGTGGGTTTATTAATCCGGTGGGTGCCTTCATCAATCTAGTGGGTGTCAATATCCGCTCCTCAACATGCGGTGGAAATGAGAATCTCAAAAGAAAAAAAAATATAGGGAGGTTTATAATTGGAAAAAAAGAATGATGGAGGTTAGTTGAGACACCCCAAGACATAGGGAGATTTAGTGAAAATTTTCCAAAAATAGTTCCTAGACTAAATCCATGTGGAGTCCGAAATGCATTCATCTTTAGTTGAACTCGTAACTTGTACTCCTACTACATAACAGACCCTAACTAAATTAGAAAAATGCACAAAAATTCTTATATTATTGCATTCACTCATCGGTGTATCATTTTATTATTTGTCTGTAATTTGTATTTGATTTCATTCCATATGCAGTCATGAGGTATTTGTGACTGATAATTTGGAGAAGAAAAAGTTTTAGTATATATATTCATAAAGTAATTACATCAATAAATAGATACAAGAGAGAGTAGATAGATAAGAAAATGAGTAGTAAGATAAGGTAAAATAAGGGTATCTAAAGATAATATTATCTAACGATAGGATAAAGATGAAAGTACACCTAGAGGGGGAATAGGTGTAGTGCTAATCTAATAACAAATGATGCGGAATTTAAAACTAAATTGCAAACACATAAAGTGTAATCAAGAGTGAGTTCGAATTTCCCGTGAAGGGCTCTAGAACTACTCCTCACGATTCCTCTAAATTATGAGTTGAGGAGCATCAATAACTCTCTTGGTTGAACACAAGTGTGAGAACACAAACAATATCTAGCATATATATGAATGAGCAATAAAAGCAATGCAAGATATAAAGAGAGTAGAGAGTTGAGAGAAAAGATTCAAATACAAACAAGAGGATATGTTTCGAGATTCGAGTCACTGCTCTACGTCCCTGCCTTCACACAGAAGGATTACAACTATGCACTATAGGATCTTCCACAAAAAGACCTCCACCGAGGAATTACAACTACAAATAAGGAGTACACAACTCTAACTCTCAATCACCTCTACACAAGAGGGAAGGCACAAAGCCAAGTACAAAGTAAGGGAAAAATACAACTTAGTGATCACAGGATCACAAACAACACTTGGTGACCTCAAAGGATCACAAAAAATTTTCTTACAATACAAGATCCTCGAGGATAGATTTTGAATTGAAAAGCTCAAGTATGTGAGGGAAACAAAGTGTTTGGAAAGAAACACAAAGAAAAACCTTGGGAAAAAGTTCTTGATAGATAAAGAGCTTGAAGAACTAAACTAGAATTCTCAAAACTAGATTTTCTTTAATTTTTTAAAACTTCAAAAACAAATAAGGATTTTGATTTTGAAGCTCAAAAACTTCTATTAAAAAACTTGCTAAATAACACATTAGAATATGGGAAAAATTGCTCTTGAAAATCTTGTTGAAAACAGCCCCCAACCCCTCCTTTAATAGGGATTGAGAAAGTAGCCGTTAGGATCCAGAATAGGTCAAAAATGACTTGTCGGTCGACAGCCCAATCAACCAGCCAACGGTCAGATTTCTGACCGTTGGGTTGCCGGTCGACCACTCCATCGATCACTCCCAAGGCTAAGCCTATTGATCGACCGCTTGGTCGACCGTGGCAAAAACCAGAGAGCCCCCTCTCTAGATCGGTCGACTGTGAAAGTACACCTAGAGGAGAGTGAATAGGTATAAAGCTAATCTAATGACAAATGATGCGGAATTAAAAACTAATTGCAACATACTTAGTGTAACCAAAGAGTATAGCCGAATTCTCAGTGAAGGGTTTGGACTATCTCCTCTAAATTTCTCTAAATAAGAGTTGAGGTGCTATATGAAGCTCTCTTGGTTCAACACAAGTAAGGCATATAAAAATACCAAGCATATAAGATATGAGCAATATGAATCAATGCAAGATAAGAGATGTTGGCCCAGAGGCCTTCCACTCTAGTTTTGATGATGATTAACTCATATAGTTATGTGTACTAATAATCTTGTGATATTTAATTTCAGATCATTAACCAAGATATTAGTTGGTGACTAGCTTCAACAAGATGTTTTTGGAAGCTTTCACATGGTGATTCAAGAGCCCGAACATCAAGATCATATATAGCACTCGGTGGATCACGGAATTTTGGGTCGAGTCAGCTTGGAGACGGCGCTCTACAAGAAGACATCGGTATCATAGTTTAGAGTTTGTTTAGATCCATTTGTAAAGATTAGAATAGTATGATATGCTCAAGTTCACAACACACACGTTTCATATTTTGAATATTGGTTTTCGGTTTTTGGCTTAACCGATCTTGGTTTTCATGAATAGATAGATTCAAAACAAGTTACATAGTTTAATGTATATTAGATTTGTTCTATATATACATGCATGCTTCAACTACTTAGACAAACTTATTTTGATATGCCTATTCATGTATTTAGGTTTTGTGTTTTTAACAAAACGCATTTTTGAAATTAAAGTCAAAAACATGGATATATATATGTTTCATGTATATTGGACTTATGTCCATATGCAACTTACTTCAAAGTGTTTAAATATCATGTTTTTGTATTTGGATGAGTTTTGGACAAAATGTATTTTCAATTCAAAAATCTAAGTTTTTAGAAAATACGGTTTTGGTTTATGACAAAATTTCTATAACACAAAAATGGTTCAAATTGTTTAAAATTTGTGATGAAATTTTTCACACAAGTTTGTTTATCAATGTAAAATGATAAAACTATTTTTGTGTATTTATAGAGATTTTATGGGAATTTTTAGAATTAAAAAGAACAAGTTTTTCTGTCCCAGAATTGCCTCTGCCAGGCTCTGTCGGTCAACCGCACGGTCGACCGGACCAGGAGCCGGTCGACCGTAGCGGTCGACCAATGTGCACAAGAACGTGCACGCTGGCTGCCCATTAAGCCGGTCGACCGCATGGTCGACCGACTGAGAGCAACCCACTCTCGGGTTGCTCCCGGTAGACCGGGCGGTCGACCGGCCAGAGAGCCATTGCTCTCTGGTTCTGGGGCCGGTCGACCGGCGGTCGACCGGTAGTTGCCAACGGTAAAAAATCGACCGTTGGCCGGTCGACCGTCCGGTCGACCGTAGGCCATTTCTGGCATTTTTAGCTGCCAACGGCTATATTTTTATAAGGGCTATATAAACCCCATTTGTGACCAATTCATCAAGAATTTTTGGGCTAAATTTCTGAGCTTTCTCCAGTGTTTAAACAAGTTTTGAAAAGAGTTTCTTTGTGTCAAAAAGATCAATCTTTATTGTTTTAAAAGTGTTTCATTATTTCAAAGAAAAATAGTCTTTTGGGAATTTGTTTTGGTCTAATCATTCTATATATTTGTGGAGATTTCCCAAGTGATTTTTCTTTATTTTAAACACTTTGTTTTCCACACTTGAGCTACATTCTATCCTATCTATAGGGTCTTTGTGTTTGTGGGAAAAAGAGATTGTTTGTGGTCTTTTGATCACCTAGTTGTAAACCCTATTTTTGCTTGGCTTTGTGCCTTTCTCTCATTGTGTTGAGGAGATTGTGCAATTGGGTTGCATCCCTCAAGTTGTGAGGTGATTGTTTTGGTTGGCTTGGTGCTTTGCCTCTAGTAAGAGGTTGTGGTTATAAAGAGAGGAGTTGGGTACTCCTAATTATTGTATTGCTCCAAATCCTCGGTGGAGGTTTCCTGTGTGGGAGTCCTTTGTGGACAAGCTAGTGGATTCGAAATCCTTCTGGGTGAAGGCGGGGATGTAGAGCTGGGTGCTCGAATCTCGAAACAAATCTTTGTGTTTGCGCTTGATCCATTGACTCTTACTCTCTCTTTATACTGTGCCTTGCATCATTTCATATTGATCATTCATATTTATATGCTTGGCTTGGTTGTGTGTGCATCACTTGTTAGTTGAAATAGCAATTAGTTTTAAATTCCGCATTTAGTTTATTAGATTAGCATTATCACCTATTCACCCCCCTCTAGGTGATTTCAATTTGTATCAGAGCCTACGCTCCTGATATTTAGTTTAACCACCTAGGAGTGAGATCTTGGTTGCTAATCTTCATTTGCATTTTCATTTGCACACATTTAATTTGCACTCATGGATAGCCCTCCTATGTTTGATATTTCTAGACTTGATATTTGGAAGGCCAAGATGAGTTGTCATTTGAAAACCCTAGGACTTAAAGTTTATCAAGCCACTACTAAAGAATCATACCCAAATGATAGCAAGCATAGAAAGGCCAATGCACTAGCCCTTAAGACACTTAGAGCATCTCTTGATAAAGATCTTTTACATGTGTTTGCTCACTATGATTCGGCTTTTGCAGTTTGGAGCATTTTGACTTCTCCCGAGCTACCAAAGATTATCAACAAGATAAGGAGATCTAGCAAAGACAAGTCCGACGAGCATTGCCTCATGGTCCAAGGGAATGACTCCCTTGAGGTACAATCGGAATCTCAACTAGATGATAGCTCTAGTTCCTATTGCTATGGGTGTTTAGAAGTACAAACCTTAAATGTAGAACTTGCCACAAAGCTTGAAAGATTTTTAGAAAAACATGACCTTTTGAAAAAGAAAATTTTGAACTAAAAGAAGAATATAAGGAGTTGTGTTCAAATTTTGAATTGATTTTGCAAGAGAAGGAAGAGATTGCTAGTGAACGTGACTCACTTAAATCTCACTAGACCTTGCCCTAAAGGAAATGAATTTTTGAAAAGTAAAAATGATTGTGATGATGTTTTGAAAAACAATGAGGCTTTATCTTCAAAATTAGATTTTATTTTAAAAGATAACAATTCTTCGAAAAATGAAATTGATTTTATTTCAAAAGAATTAGATTTAGTTTTAAATAAAAATAAATCTTTGAAATTTGATATAGACTCACATGTTTGCCATGCTAGTGTAGCTTCACTAGCACATCTATTGCATGCTCCACTTTATCTTCTAGTATTGAAAATGATATAAATGTTTTGAAGAAAAATGTTGATTGTTGGGCTCCACTTTGAGCCAATGTGCTTTGAATCATACACGCTTGGAATCCTTGGTTCGTAAGAAACAAGTTCCATCTTTGCATGCACACCATACACGGCATACACATGCTCCTCACGTACACACCCATCACACTTTGTATGCTCATGTGTACACTTGTACACATTGTGGACGTAAGGGCCACCTTGCTAGATTTTGCTATGATAGAATACATGATGAAAATTTATCAAATAATTTTGTTTGGGTTAGGAAAGGGACTAACCCCTATGGACCCAAAAGAGTATGGGTACCAAAGACCACCCCTATTGTATTTGATGTAGGTGTGAGCTCTCGCATGACGAGAGAGTAGCGGTACCTTGGAGTGGATGCGTTCCGAGCTTCATGATGACCATTTGGATGCATCACTTTCAAGAGAAGGTTTGGTGGGAAGACCACCTTGGTTTGAAGAACTAGAGAGGTGCCTTCATCGGCTTTGGTATCGATCTCTAACTCCCGTTTATATTGCATGTTTTTCATGTTCGTCAATTTATAGCATGCCATGTTTTATTATTCATTATGCTTATGCCAATGTTCATTAGATTAGTGATATACATGTTTAGTTATTTGAGACACTTCATGTTTTATATGGATCTATATCTATGTGTTCTCACGTTGTTTTTAACTAATATGTATGTCCTAGATCTAATGCACATGCATATACATAATGATCATATGGATGTTTATGATTTTTGTTTTGATGCTACATGTTTTGATTAGTATGTTGAATGCCATGATTATTAGACCATTGACATACATGTATAGCTTTTTGAGATCACCCATGTTTAATTGAATCACTCCTTTTGTGTTCTCACCATTGTTTAGCTATTATGTATTTCATAATTCTAATAGCATGTGGATTTACATAATGATAGTTTTTATGTTTATCATGTTGATTTATGTCTCGTTTTATGCTTCATGATTTGAATATTTGTTTAGATGATAGTTTCATTAAAACTTGGATTTATACTTGTACATAGAGTGGGCCACAGGTAAATCTTTATATGTTTGTGCTTGAATGCCTATTTGTACTCATTAGATGTTCTAGTATAGTCTAGTTTTGATGATTCATGCATTTTAAACTTGTATTCCCCATTTTGGATATGTTTTATGATCATGTGTTTTCACTTCATGTATATGTTTATTTTGCCAAACTTTAAGATATACATGTATACCCTTTGAGTCATTTGCTTTTCATGCAAATCTTTATATATGGACTCAATTGTGTTTAGGGATATGTATGTATACCTTTGTTTTGTCAAAACATACATATGCCTTGAAGTATGAATTGTGTTTTAATGAAAATTTAGTTTTTCATGGTCTCATGTTTAAGAAATTCTCATAATTAAGCTTGATTGAACACTTTCATGATTATGATCTTCACATTTTAATATACACTCACCCTTCTTGTTTACTCATGTTTTATTTTCATGAGTCATATTCATGCTTCATTGACTTTGAGTGATAACTATCATGTGGATTTCTTGTTTCATGAAAAACAATTTTGTTTTATTCCTTACTTGAAGGATTTCGTACTAGTTTAAAAGTTTTTCCATTAACTAGTTTGTATTCTTCGTTATGGTAGAGATTTTCAAACATACTATATTTTCAAATCTATTTTTGAAAACCCTACCTTCAATGGGCGGTTGGTTGGGAGACCATGCCTATGTATGCTTTACATTGAAAATCATTTTAAACATGAGCATGAGTTGGGAGGATAGGTTATATGAGATATACACTTGGTATTATTGTTGTTTCAATTGGTATCATTGGATTCTTTCAATTGGTATCAATATGACTTTCTTGTATACTTATATATTTTTATGTATGTATGCTTGCACTTCAAATAGTATCAATTTCGATTGGTATCTAATCTTTTCATACATATATGTGTTTTATTTGTGCTTATGATATACCTATATTTTTAAAGCACAAATTCTGATTAGAATACAAAACCAATGGTAAATTTGATTCTTAATGACTATTATGTTTTTCAATTGATTAGTTTTCAATTGGTATCCATATACAAGCTTTATCATAGTTTAGTTGGTATTTCATAAAGGGGGAGAAAACTTGTATTTCATCTTTCAATTGGTGTTTGTATTCCACTCCCTTACTTTATGATAGAAAATAATAGTTTCAATTTGATATCATATGCTTAAAAAGAATAATAATTTCAATTGGTATCAAGATTTATGTTTAGAAATTCAAATTTGTAATGTTTAATTTCAATGGTATCAAGATTGTTTATTTACAATTGGTATGTTATTTGTTTACTTATCAATTGGTATCAAGATTTTTATTTTTCAATTCGTATAGTTTCACTTTTAATTGGTATCAATATGCACTTCATTGACACATTTTTAATTGGTATCATATTTGATTTGACCCTTATTGATATCGTTTTTGTTTTAGACAAAAAAAAGGGGAGAACATTTTGCTTTGTATCACCCTTTATTGATTCTTTGTTTTGAACAAAAGGGGAGAAGAATATGTTTTTATTTGTTTTTGTTTTAACCCCTTTGTTGATGATTGACAAAAAGGGGGAGAAGAATTTGAGTTTATATGCATGTTTTGTATGCATGTTTATGTTTTTATTGATTATGTTTTATTGATCAAAGAGCATTATTTAAAGAACATGTTTATTTTGGTATCAAGAGCTTGTAAAGGTATCATTAGTTTTGTTTTGCAATTGGTATCAAGAGCTTGTTTTGAAAATTTATTTGTTTTATTTAATTGGTATCAAGAGCATGTTCTAAAATTTATGTGTTTTATGCATGTTGATGCATACATGCTTATGAACATTCATTGCATACTTATTTGTTTATTTTGATGCATGAGTTAAGGGGAGCTTCTTTAAAACTTAACTTTAATGCATGCATATATAACTCCATGAGTTTTGTCATCATCAAAAAGGGGGAGATTGTTGGCCCAGAGGCCTTCCACTCTAGTTTTGATGATGATTAACTCATGTAGTTATGTGTACTAATAATCTTGTGATATTAGTTTCAGATCATTAACCAAGATATTAGTTGGTGACTAGCTTCAACAAGATGTTTTTGGAAGCTTTTACATGGTGATTCAAGAGCCCGAGCATCAAGATCATATATAGCACTCGGTAGATCACGGAATTTTGGGTCGAGTCGGCTTGAGACGGCGCTCTACAAGAAGACATCGGTACCATAGTTTAGAGTTTGTTTAGATCCATTTGTAAAGATTAGAATAGCATGATATGCTCAAGTTCACAACACACACGTTTCATGTTTTGAATATTGGTTTTCGGTTTTTGGTTTAACCGATCTTGGTTTTCATGAATAGATAGATTCAAAACAAGTTTACATGGTTTAATGTATATTAGATTTGTTCTATATATACATGCATGCTTCAACTACTTAGACAAACTTATTTTGATATGCCTATTCATGTATTTAGGTTTTGTGTTTATAACAAAACGCATTTTTGGAATTAAAGTCAAAAACATGGATATATATATGTTTCATATATTGGACTTATGTCCATATGCAACTTGCTTCAAAGTATTTAAATATCATGTTTTGTATTTGGATGAGTTTTGGACAAAATGTATTTTCAATTCAAAAATTCAAGTTTTAGAAAATACGATTTTTGGTTTATGGCAAATTTCTATAACACAAAAATGGTTCAAATTGTTTAAAATTTGTGATGAAAATTTTCACACAAGTTTGTTTATCAATGTAAAATGATAAAACTATTTTGTGTATTTTTAGAGATTTTATGGGAATTTTTAGAATTAAAAAGAACAAGTTTTTCTGTCCCAGAATTGCCTCTGTCAGGCTCTGTCGGTCGACCGCACGGTCAACCGGACCAGGAGCCGGTCGATCGTAGCGGTCGACCGACGTGCACAAGAACGTGCACGCTGGCTGCCCATTAAGCCGGTCGACCGACCGGGAGCAACCCACTCTCGGGTTGCTCCCGGTCGACCGGGCGGTCGAACGGCCAGAGAGCCATTGCTCTCTGGTTCTGGGGCCGGTCGACCGGTCGGTCGACGGTCAAAATCGACCGTTGGCCGGTCGACCGTCCGGTCGACCGGTAGGCCATTTCTGGCATTTTTAGCTGCCAACGGCTATATTTTTATAAGGGTTATATAAACCCCATTTGTGACCAGTTTTCATCAATAATTTTTGGGCTAAATTTCTGAGCTTTCTCCAGTGTTCAAACAAGTTTTGAAAAGAGTTTATTTTTGCCAAAAAGATCAATCTTTATTGTTTAAAAGTGTTCCATTATTTCAAAGAAAAATAGTCTTTTGGGAATTTGTTTTGGTCTAATCATTCTATATCTTTGTGGAGATTTCCCAAGTGATTTTTCTTTATTTTAAACACTTTGTTTTCCACACTTGAGCTACATTCTATCCTATCTATAGAGTCTTTGTGTTTGTGGGAAAAAGAGATTGTTTGTGGTCTTTTGATCACCTAGTTGTAAACCCTATTTTTGCTTTGCTTTGTGCCTTCCCTCATTGTGTTGAGGAGGTTGTGCAATTGGGTTGCATCCCTCAAGTTGTGAGGTGATTGTTTTGGTTTGCTTGGTGCTTTGCCTCTAGTAAGAGGTTGTGGTTGTAAAGAGAGGAGTTGGGTACTCCTAGTTATTGTATTGCCCCAAATCCTCGGTGGAGGTTCCCTGTGTGGGAGTCCTTTGTGGACAAGCTAGTGGATTCGAAATCCTTCTGGGTGAAGGCGGGGATGTAGAGCTGGTGCTCGAACCTCGAAACAAATCTTTGTGTTTGCGCTTGATCCATTGACTCTTACTCTCTCTCTCTCTCTCTCTATACTGTGCCTTGCATCATTTCATATTGATCATTCATATTTATATGCTTGGCTTGGTTGGTGTGCATCACTTGTTAGTTGAAATTGCAATTAGTTTTTAAATTCCACATTTAGTTTATTAGATTAGCATTATCACCTATTCACCCCCCTCTAGGTGATTCAAGAGAGAGAGAAAGTTAAGAGATAGTGGATTAATCGCAAACACAAGATATGGTTCGAGGTTCGAGTCACTGTTCAACGTCCCCGCCTTCACACAGAAAGATTTCCAGTATAACGTTCACATAGAACTTCCCACATAGGAAACCTCCACTGAGGACTTGGATAATACAAACTTGGAGTACATAACTCCTCTCTCAAACAACAACAACCTCTACGCAAGAGGTAAGGCGCAAAGCCACACAAGATCAACCTCTCAATAGAGGGATAGGCATTAAGACAAACAACAATCTCAATCACCTCTACACTTAGAGGGATACCAACACAACCTCCATAATCACCTCTACACAAGAGGGATAACAACAAACCCAAATAAAAGAATGTTTACAACTCTTGGTGGTCTCACTAAATCACAGACCAATTTTTCTCACAAAATAAAGATTCTATAGATAGGATAGATATGATAGCTTAAGTGTGAGAAAATAAGGTGTTTGAAAATTAAAACACAAGAAAAATGCTTGAGAAAATGCTAGATGAAGATAGAAATGAAGATCAAACCCAATATCCCAAATACTCTATTTTTCTTTAAATTTTTCAACCCTTGAAAACAAATAAAGATAAAATCTTTAAGCCCAAAAACTCTTGAAAACTTGTTGCTAAAACACTTAAGAAGATGAAAAATTTTCTCTTAAAATTGTTATTCAAAACAGCCCAAAGGGATGGGTATTTATAACCCATTCCAAAAACTAGCTGTTGGGTCAAGACAGCAGAAAAATTCTGATGCCGGTCAACCGGCCAACGGTTGGATTTTTGACCGTTATGCCATAGTCTGACCGCCTAGTCGACCGAGGCCTGGATATAGAGAGCAGAGCTCTCTGCCGGTCGATCGCCTGGTCCACTGGGCCAGATCCAGAAAGCAGAGCTCTCTGGCGGTCGACGGGTCGGTCGACTGGCCTCCAGCCAAATGGCATGTGTACATTTGTGCACATTGGTCAACCGGATCGGTTGACCAACTTCTGCTGCAGTCGACCGTCCGGGTTGACCGACAGAAGGCCAGGTCACATATTTTTGGGGATTAAAAACTTGATCTTTTTAATATCAATTTACATCCCAAAAATCTCATAAATTGCACAAAAATAAGTTCTTATTAGATCTTTGAATAACAAATATGTGTGAACAAAATTCAACACATATTATAAATAATTTGAACATTTTTGTGATATTGAAAATAAGCTTAAACACAAAATCGGTATTTTCTGAAAACCAAACTTTGAAATGGAAATCTGATTTCTCCAAAACTCATGTAAATACAAAAACATGATGTTGAAACAAATTTGAAGCATATTGTATATGGATAGAATATAATATACATAGAAGATATATATCTATGTTTTTGACATAAAATCCAAAATCCGGTTAAACTGAAAACCAAAACCAATAAACTTTAAACATGTGTGTATATGTGAACTTGAGCATATCAATACTATCTAATCTTTACACAAGATCTAAATATACTAAACTAAACACAAACCGAAGCCTTCTTGTCTCCAAGCTGACTCGATTAAAACACGATCCAACGAGCTTGACTCCAACCGAGTGCTAGATGCGACTTGACGCGCAAGCTCTTGATTCTTTATGTGAAAGCTCTAAAATACCTTTGTTGAAGCTAAACACCTATAATATCTTGGTCAATCACTGAAACTATTTAAACACAAGATTATTAGTAAACTATAACTACAGAGTTAATCATCATCAAAACTAGAGTGATAGGCCTCTGGGCCAATAGACCGCTCGGTCGACCGGGGCCAAATTCAGAGAGCACGTCTTCTGGATCGGTCGACTGAACAGTTGATCGCTGAAGCCTTTGTACTTTGGTCAACCAGACTTGACTTCGGTCAACCGGTCAGTCGACTGTTAGCGGCCCAAAACAAGGGTTTATAAGATAAATATTTGTACTTTTAAATACATATAAATTTCCATAAAACTCCATAAATTTCATAAAAATAAGTTCATGTAAATATTTGAAGTACAAATATGTGTAATCAAATTCAACACATATTACAAACAGTTTTGAAGCATTTTTGAGGTAAAGAATTTGAAGCTTAAGCCGAAAATCGTATTTTTCAAAAATCAAACTCCTAAAGAAAAATGCGATTTTTCTATAAACTTGTAAATACAAAATAAGATATTGAAACACATTTGAAGCATAGTGTGCATGGATAGAATTCAATACATATAGTAAATGATATATCTTTGTTTTTGATAATAACTCCAAAACAAGTTTTGATTTTAACAAAACTTAAAACCATAAACTAGAATCATCAAAATAAGTTTTTCTAAACATTGAACTATCAATGTATATGAATGAAATCTAATATACATAATTCATGTTAACTTCTTTTGATTGAAATCTATTCATGAAAATAATATATGTATTCTTGAAAATCTGAAACACTTAAAATGAAACGGTTAAACTGAAACAAAACTTTTGAACTTGTGTGTATATACTTGAGCATATCAAAGTAAACAATCCTTACACATATCGAAACAATAAATAAACAAACCTAAACCGAAGTCTTCTTGTCGATCTTCTTCTCCAAGATGACTCGATCCAAACACGATCCATGAGCTCGACTCCTCTTGAGTTCTAGATGTGATCTTGAAGGTGAACTCTTGAATCAACACGTGATAGTTTCAAAACTCGACTATGAATCCTTTGTTGAAGCTAAACACCCACTAATAACACAAGATCATTACTACTTAACTTCATAAGTTAGTCATCATCAAAAACTAAAGTGAATGGCCTTTGAGTTAACAAAATATATCTAAAGATAAGAGTATATAATACCCCCCTCAAACTCACGGTGGATCAAACATCTCGCGAAACTTATGGGAGGTTTTTGATGAGCTGGTCAATGGAGCAGATCGCGATCGAGGGTGGCATGGCGAGATCTAAATGTCCGAGAGGATGGCGAGCTCTATAGGGCAAGATCCAAATGGATCAGGCAGGGTGAGATCCAGAAGGATCAGGCGAGAAGGCGAGATCTGAATGGATCAGGCAGGGCGAGATCCAAATGGATCACGTATCAGATGAGAGGGCAAGATCCGGATGGATTGAGATCAGACAAGGCGAGATCCAGATGGATCAAGTGGAAGGAGGTTTTTGTGAGCTCCTCAAACTCGACTGGCGGCGTGTTGGAGGGCGATCGATCTGAAAATGAAAAAAATCCCAAGATGGTTAAAATAGAGCCCTTTTGATCGATCTGAAAATTAAAAACCCAAGAAGGCAAAAATAGAGCCCAAGAAGGCAAAATTGATAAGAAAGCCCAAGAGGGCTAGAATAGAGCCCAAGAGTGCTCAAATCAGATTCTGTAAAGTTGGAGGAACACAGGTGATGGTGGAGCCGACATCGGTGGATGCGAGAAGATCAGCGAGGACTTGGTCTTAGCTGAGGCGGAGGAGGATGTGCGAGGATGATAAGGAAAGTTCTGATGTTGTATGAGGCGAAAGTCGCCCGGTGCAAGGCACACACTATGCGAGCGCGGCCCAACGCAGACTCGAGAACACCGAGAGAACTTCGATCAGCAAAAAAAAAAATTGAGAAGCTCTGATACCATGATAATTTGGAGAAGAAGTAGTTTCAGTATATATATTCATAAAGCAATTACATCATTATATATAGATACAAGAGAGAGTAGATTGACAAGAAAATGGAAGTAAGATAAGGTACAATAAGGTTATCTCAAAATAAGAGTATCTAACGATAGGAGAAAGATATCTAAAGACAAGAGTATCTAACATTACTATCAGTAACTTCCATAGCTTTTCTTTTTTTTTTTCCCCAATCTCTGGCCTACTTTTCCATATTTCACATAATGTAAACGAAATGAGGTATTTGCTCACAGCATTAGTACAGTATTTCACTAGTTTGATGACTTTGGTTTGTACAGTCTTGGCATTCACCTCGGGTCAGAAGTCATAAGTACTGAAGTATTGAACGCAGAAAAAATATCGGATAGTGAGATCAATTATGGATCTCTAATAACCTAAGGTGTTGGAGAACTGAGGTCCCATTTCTATGACGTGATTATAGAATTCCCATTAAAAGAGAGAGATTGGATGAATGAAAAGGAATTGGGTCGGTTGCACGTGAGATGAGTTAATGCTGATTGCTGTTGTTTGGGCTTCTTTTGAGAAGGTGTCAATTGAGAGAATAAGCAAAGACAGTTTGGAGGTAAAGAGGCCTGTCCAGTTTAATATTTTACTTTAATTCATTGAGTTTTTTTGAGCTTTATAAATTGAGTTAAAGGTGCTATTTCTGCTTTTAGTTATAGATGATCTTTCTTTTATTCTTATAAAGCTTCGAATTATCCATGGCCATGTTTAATTTAGTATTTGAAAGATGCTTCTGATTCTGCTGGTGGTCAGCTTGTATAATTATATTGGAGAAGGGTCTCTCTAATGCTTACCTAAACTTTGCTGTGTCAAGACCCTGCAATAGTAATTAGTTGGTTGAAAAAAAATAGTTCTTGACATTACTTGGTACGAATATAAACTTTATGGGTTGTACGCAGTAATCAAATAACTTGAGATCCATACAAGTGTTTAGAGAAATAAGATTTCAAGCATTCTATTAACTAACACCTCCAGTTGAAATGTTCTTTGTTTTATAATCCTCCACTTTGAGTACTACATCTGTATGATTCTAAATTGCTTTTGAGTTGTTTGAAGATGCTTGTGTCTTCTAGCTAAAATTTATGTTGAAGTTGGACTCACCTGCAACCTTATTTTACTTCACTTGTTTTGTTGCATCTAATTTACACATCTTCACCAAATCTAATACATCTTCACCTAATCTAACACCAAATCTAACACCATAGTTTTCTATTTCTCCACCACACTTAGAGCTGGACTTGGGACTTTTTTTGTGATTCCTTTTTTTCCTTGTAATTTTTAGCCAAGAAGGTTGCCCAACAAAGTTGAGACAGTGCAATGAATGTTAGTTTAGAAATGGCCTGATCCTTTACAAGAAATAGATATTGCAGGGTTTAAAAAGTTCAGTGCACTGATAAAAACCCTAGCCAATTAGTTGCTCATATCAGTCCAACCTAACATCATCTATGTTGTACTATGCAGAACACTTTTGGTCATGAAGATGACACAGATCACACATATAGACAAACAAGCAATTACAAAAGAGAAGAACACACCGATATTTACGTGAAAAACTCAAAACAGAAAAAACCACAGGAGGGAGGAGATTTCACTATCAATGAGAATAAACCATTACAAAGCTTCAGTTTTTCACCATATAATCTCTAGAGATATCAATCATCTATCAATCATCTATATCTAGCAATCTCATCCACCGATTTGAAATTCGAATCGCCTAAAAATCTGTAACACCCTGTTCTTAGAATATGTGCTTAGAAATGTATTCTGATTCTTCTATCATAATTCTTTGATTTAGTTTTATATTTGTTTTTGTTTTATGATTATTGGTGTGATTGTTTTGTATTGGATCCGGATTCGTGGACTCGGAGTCAGCCCTAGTCTAAACCGGGGGCCCGATCCTAGTGTATTGCTCGATTTAGCCTTTCTGGTAATCCGATTTAACTGATTTCAGTTTCAAATATCATTTTTCAATATTTTAGATTTTTTATGATTTTCTAAAATTTTCAGAATTATTTGCAAAATCTTTAAAACCGGTGTCGGTCGGCATCGCTGACTGATTCCGGATTTTTAATTTTCAAATGGAGTTAAATTTTTAGAAACAGCTTTCGCATTACTTATTAAAATCTTATTTTCTAATTAAAAACATTTTTTGAGATTTTTCAGAATTTATCGGAAATCCACTGGTTTTGGTGTCTACCGGTACCGCTGGAAGATTTCAGGATTTTTAATTTGAACACCAGATTGAATTTCTTAAATCTGATTTCACAAGACATCTTAAAATAATATTTTCTAATTTTGAAAATTTTTCGAAGCAATTCTGAAATAGTCAATTTTTACCCTATTTAAATAATATTATTCTTTTCCCTTTCTTTCTTCATTTCCTTTTCTTTTCCCTTCCCAAACTCAACCCCTGATAGCGCATCCCCCATCACATCACCTGCCAATCCCATGTCCCATCACATTAATTTTCCTTTTAAATAAACATCTCCTCCTCTCTTTCCCTCCCTTTCTAATCATCCCTTTTTCTTTTTCTTTTCTTTTTATTTTTTCTTTTCTTTTTCCTTCTTCTCTTTCTTCTGATGGCGCCCGACGACCGCCCCCTTCAAGATCTGGCGCCCCGGTGGGGGCTGAGCACCGCGGGCACATCGCCGGCGGCTAAGCGCGGCCAGGGGGCCTCCTGGCCCCCTGTGCGTTGGCGGAGGAGGGGGCGGCAGCCCCTTCTCTTGCCGCCCCCTCTCTTCTCTCCTCCCTCTCTCTCTCCCTCTCACTGATGGCCACGCCGGCGGCCAGGGCTGCCGCCGACCAACTCCCTGGCCGGAGAGGGGCCGGCCAGTCCCCCCTCTCTCTCTCTCTCTCTCAAATCTCTCTCTCTACCCCTCTCTTTCTTCTCTCTTTCTTCTCTCTTTCCCTCTCCTTTCCCTCTCTTTTGGGGTGGCCGGCGGCCACCCTGCCTGCGCCGGCCACGGCGGCCGGCGCAGCTCCTTGCGCCTCCCTGGCCGCAGCCAGGGAGCAGCAGGCCAGCCCAGGCCAGAGGCCTGGGCTGTGCGTGGGCAAGGGGGTTGCGCCCCCTTCTTCCCTTTCTCTCTCTTCTCTCTCTCCTCTCTCTACTATTTCTCTCTCTACTCTCTCTCCTATTCTCATTCCCTCTCCAAAATCCCTCTTTCTCTCTAGAAACCCATCTTTCTCTCTAGACTTTCTCTCTCTAAATCTCACTTCTCTCTCTAACTCTTTCTCTCTATTCTCTCTCTCCTCTTCCCTTTCTCTCTCTAAAAATAATATATGTATATTTTTAATACATGGATTGATGGTGTCTGCGTATTTCTGGTATTCTGAGATTTTACGCCATTTTCCAGTGATTTAGGCGAGTACATTTTCTGTGTTGCTATATGCTTTGCTATTACCGTTACATGCTTAGTAATTGCCACTGCAACTTTTATTACATAATACACCGCTATACAAGTTGATACATGATATATAACACCGATACTTGCCATGCTATATTTGACACATGATACCTGACACCGGTACTTGCCATGCTATATTTGACACATGATATTTCACACCGATACTTGCCATGCTATATTTGACACATGATACCTGACACCGGTACTTGCCATGCTATATTTGACACATGATATCTAACACCGATACTTGCCATGCTATATTTGATACATGATACTGACAGCGATACTTGCCATGCTATATTTGACAGCGATACTTGCCATGCTATATTTGACACATGATATCTGACACCGATCCTTGCCATGCTATAATTGACACTGATACTTGCCATGCTATATTTGACACATGATACCTGACACTGGTACTTGTCATGCTATATTTGACACATGATATCTGACACCGGTACTTGCCATGCTATATTTGACACATGATTCCTGACACCGGTACTGGCCATGCTATATTTGATACATGATACCTGACACCTGTATTACCTGGCATATTCATGATTATTATGTGACCAGACATCCTGTACTCCTGTACACTTGAACTCCTGTATCTCCTGCACTCATGTCCCCTGCACTGTTACTCTTGTTAATAGCACAGTCAGACCAGCGTCTGGCAGAGCATGCCGGGTGTCGGGATGATGAGGAGTATCCCACAATCGTGCTAGCATCCGGCAGATCCTGAATGTAACTAAGTGCCACACGGAGCAAAGTGTCACACCATACACATGGTGGGGGCCACCTCTTGAATCTGTGGGTTCCACCTCTAGAATCCATTTCTCACACAGAGCAAAGTGCCACACAGAGCAAATTACCACACCACACACGTGGTGGGGGCCACCTCTTGAATCTGTGGGGGCCACCTCTTGAATCTTTGGGGCTACCTCCTGTATCAACCCTCAGAGCAAAGTGCCACATGGAGCAAAGTGCCACACCACACACGTGGTGGGGGCACCTCTTGAATCTGTGGGGGCCACATCTTAAATATGTAGGCCTACTTTCTCCCTCCTGCCTGTGTCGCCTGGTGTTAGCGTGATAAACATTCTCAGTGCATATTAACATCCACACATAACTGTATAATGATAACGCCTGGAGCATATGTTATTTGGTCTATCCCCTATTCGAATAATGGTACTCGCGTATCGGAGTTTGGATGAGTCTACTGGAAGTGCGGGCTCCAGCGTGAACTGTCGGTGTTGTGGGACGCCAGTGGGAAAGGGACAAGAATAACATAAGAACATAACAAACAGTAATAATATTAGGAACGTGTGATATTTGGTCTCTCCTTTATTCGGGTCCTGGTACTCACATATCAGACCCGGGTAAGTTCTACAGAGTGCGAACTCTAGCATGGGCTATCGGTGATGTGAGGCGCTGGTAGGGAGGCGATTGAAATATCAAACGATACTGATTATTATTATTGGATAAATTAAAATGCAACACCTTTATATTCTCCAGTTATAGTGTTATGCTCTGAGTTGACACCCTGTTTTATAACACATGACCTCTGTGATACCATGATTACTCCAGACACACCCTAGTTCTATTACCCAGAGGGCAACTCAAGTTGTATGAACTCAGATGATGGTGACATCGAATATGTGGTATATAGATGAGGGTTTCCTTGTTTGGTTATCCCCTCGACGTATCAACCCCATGAATCCATAATCTGAGCTTTTACAACTAGTTTTGTCCATACTTATATTTATCGCGTGTTTAGTGTATTTATCACATGTTTAATATATTTGTCGCATGATTATGTGTACCTATGCTCTCTATACCGTTTTTCATGCATGTTTTCTGATTCAGATTTATTGATATACATATATTTACTTGATCTCGGATTTACTGTCATCTCCTTTATGTTACTTGTCATTTCTTGTACCTGTATGCCTGGACCATATCACTTGATCATGTACACGTGTGCCTGTTATGTACGCCATTTGGCTTTATTATATATACTCGCTGGGGTTGCTAACAACCCTGGATCCTCATGTCCAGATCCTAGAGTCTGGATCGTGGCGGTCTTGCTGTACCTGATTAGAGTGGCGCAGGGGAGCGGGATTAGCAGTTGCCTATCTGGACCCTCCTTCTTCCAGCCTCTCCTTGATCGATTCGCGAGATTCTCATCTTACTACTCGTGAGTACTTTCCCGTATTTCATATTGTACATCCTCCTTTTGCGCTTCATAGTGACCTTATATTCTTGAGATATTATATCATGCCTAGTGATAACTGTGTACTTGTGTTATTATTGCTGGAATGTATATTATCACTGTGCTTCTGTACTCTGATTCTTGCATGTACTGATGATTAGCGTATATACGTGAGGGTATTTCCGACCTGCGTATATACGTCGCAGTAACGTCTCCGTACCCACCGGATTGGGGTGTTACAGGGTGGTATCAGAGCCTAGGCTCTCACATCTCAGTACCACCAGTCGGCAATTAATGGTAAAAAAATTTGCAACTGGAATGCATGAGTCGTGGTTATACAATCCAACTACAAGTACAAAGTTATCTATTCCCTCTTGGTCGTCCCTTCCTTGATTCTTGGAATCTCTTCCATCCTTTTTTCATTTTCATTTCCTGTCATCCTTATACCAACTCAAGATATGGATAGACTGGTAGGGTAGCAGCGAGACAGATGTGGTTCACTATCATTATGTTCTGGTATTCTTTGACTCTGGTGCATCGCCTTGTCTTATATTGGATAGTTCTTCGGCCTCGCATTCTATTCTTGTATTTATGGCTACATCACGGGGAAACAAGTACAGCAAGTGGAGTAGTCATCACTTATATAATCAGATAGACTGTATCATTACATGAGGAACGTCGGTATGAAACAGTATTCCAGATTCAGGACTTCTGTCAGACAGAGTTATGATCCAGCAGCGATCAGAATTTCTTCTACTATGTTCATGGAACTCGGGTATTCTCAGAACTGATCTGCAGTTAGGTTATTATTCAGAGGAAAGCACTCAGGACTCGTTTCGGTTGTTATGATTTCTTGATCGTGTTCTCAGAGCCACCAACTCCTGACGGTCCTTATATATTTGGTGGACTATAGGCTCCGCTAGCCTCGCCAAGCGAAGGCTGTGTTCTAGTCACCCGTGGATCTAACCAGGCGTTGGCTTCACTGCACCCTGGTGCTTAGCATTTAGCATTGTGTTACGCGCTGGCTTCGCCGCGTGAGCTCCGTCAAGTGCGAGCCTCGCAGAGAGTTAGCTCCGCTGCACCCTAATGCTTAACGCCTGAGCTGTATTACGCAATAGCCTCACCTAGGCTTGGCTTCGTCCGTGGCTAGTTCCTTCAGTGCTTAGCACTCTAGCCCGTTCCTCGGATTTCCCCCGCCTAGCATGTTTTCATGGATCCGATGAACAGGGTTTTCTCGCTGTATCTGAGCTATTGCCATGATCCTTATGAACGATCCATTCGGCCAACCTTGCAAGGATTGAGTATTTTTTTTGTGTTTCATCTGCAGTCAGGTTATCATTCAGAAGTCAGTATTCAGAATTCTCCATAGTTATTCTATATTCCTGGTTATGTCTTTCAGGGATTGCAATGCCCAGTATTCAGAAATTCTTAATTATTGGCCTTCTTGATTTATGCTCAGTATTATCGGGGTTTTCTTTATCTCGGTATTCTGGTTTATTCTCGGAGAGGTAGTATGTATGCAGCATCGGTAATTGTACTACAGACTCTTTGTCAAGGACAGCTTCATGCCATGCGAGGCTTTATATTATATATGGATTTCAGCACTATGGATTTCTACGGGTTTCATCAGCTTTGCTTCGCAGTATTATTGATTAACTCACCAAGTCAGCTCACTTAATATTATTCGGAATAGGTCAGTCTTCTGAAGTTCTGGCAGTATTATTTTATCAGCAGACATCAGGTCAGTATTATTATGTTACCATCAGAGGATATATACGGCAGAAGTGCAGAAATGTCTCAGTCCTGGGTTATCATTAAGTCGATTTATGGGAATTATCCTCAATTACTCATATCTTGATTGGTATAATCCTCGTTCCTATCCTTTCTGTGTTTGTCTTCCCCTTATAGAAATTTTAAGGACGAAATTTTTGTAAGGTGGATGGAATGTAACACCCCGTTCCTAGAATATGTACTTAGATACGTATTCTGATTCTTCTATCATAATTCTTTGATTTTTTTGTATATTTATTTTTGTTTTATGATTATTGGTGTGATTGTTTTATATTGGATCCAGATTCGTGGAGTCGGAGTCAGCCCTAGTCTGAACCGGGGGCCCGATCCTAGTGTATTGCTCAATTTAGCATTTCTGATAATCCGATTTAACCGATTTCAGTTTTAAACATTGTTTTCCAATATTTTAGATTTTTCATGATTTTCTGAAAAATTTTAGAATTATTTGCAAAATCTTCAAAACTGGTGTCGGTCGGCATCGCTGACTGATTCCCGGATTTTAGTTTTCAAATGAAGTTGAATTTTTAGAAACGGCTTTCGCATTACTTCTTAAATCTTATTTTCTAGCTAAACGTATTTTTTTGAGATTTTTCAGAATTTATCGGAAATCCACTGGTTTTGGTGTCGACCGGTACCTTTAGAAGATTTCAGGATTTTTAATTTGAAAATCAGATTGAATTTCTCAAATCTGATTTCATCAGGTATCTTAAAATAATATTTTCTAATTTTGAGATTTTTTTGGAGTAATTCTGAAACAGTCAATTTTTACCCTATTTAAATAATATTATTTTTTCCTTTCTTTCTTCATTTCCTTTTCCTTTCCCTTCCAAAAGTCAACCCCTGACAGCCCATCCCCCAACACATCACCTGCCAATCCCATGTCCCATCACATCAATTTCCCTTTTAAATAAACATCTCCCCCTCCCTTTCTAATCATCCCTTTTTCTTTTTCTTTTCTTTTTCTTTTTCTTTTCTTTTTCCTTCTTCTCTTTCTTCTGATGACACCCGATGACCGCCCCCCCTCTTCAAGATCCGGCACACCGGTGGGGGCTGAGCGCCGCCGGCACGTTGCCGGCGGCTAAGCGTGCCAGGGGGCCTCCTGGCCCCATGTGCGTTGGCCGCCGCCCCCTCTCTTCTCTCCTCCCTCCCTCTCTCTCTCTCTCTTTCTCCCTCTCACTGATGGCCACGCCGCGGCCAGGGCTGCCACCGACCAACTCCCTGGCCAGAGAGGGGCCAGCCAGTCCCCCTCTCTCTTCTCTCTCTCAGATCTCTCTCTCTGCCTCCTCTCTTTCTTCTCTCTTTCCCTCTCCTTTCCCTCTCTTTTGGGGTGGCCGGCGACCACCCTTGCCTGCGTCGGCCACGGCGGCCGGCGCAGCTCCCTGCGCCTCTTGGCCGCAGCCAGGGAGCAGCAGGCCAGCCTAGGCCAGAGGCTTGGGCTGTGCGTGGGCAAGGGGGCTGCGCCCCCATCTTCCCTTTCTTTCTCTTCTCTCTCTCCACTATTTCTCTCTCTACTCTCTCTCCTATTCTCATTCCCTCTCCAAAATCCCTCTTTCTCTCTCTAGAAACCCCTCTTTCTCTCTCTAGACTTTCTCTCTCTAAATCTCACTTCTCTCTCTAACTCTTTCTCTCTATTCTCTCTCTCCTCTTCTCTTTCTCTCTCTAAAAATATTATATGCATATTTTTAATATATGGATTGATGGTATGCGCGTATTTCTGGTGTTCTGGGATTTCACGCCGTTTTTGGGTGATTTAGGCGAGTACATTTTTTGTGTTGCTATATGCTTTGCTATTACCATTACATGCTTAGTAATTGCCACTGCAACTTTTATTACATAATACACCGCTATACAAGTTGATACATGATATATAACACCGATACTTGCCATGCTATATTTGACACATGATACCAAACATCGGTACTTGCCATGCTATATTTGACACATGATATTTGACACCGATACTTGCCATGCTATATTTGACACATGATACCTGACACCGGTAATTGCCATGCTATATTTAACACATGATATCTGACACCGATACTTGCCATGCTACATTTGACACATGATATCTGACAGCGATACTTGCCATGCTATATTTGACAGCGATATTTGCCATGCTATATTTGACACATGATATCTGACACCGATACTTGCCATGCTATATTTAACACCGATACTTGTCATGCTATATTTGACACATGATACCTGCACCGGTACTTGCCATGCTATATTTGACACTTGATATCTAGCACTGGTACTTGCCATGCTATATTTGACACATGATACCTGACACCGGTACTAGCCATGCTATATTTGATACATGATACCTGACACCTGTATTACCTGGCATATTCAATATTATTATGTGACCAGACATCTGGTACTCCTATACTCCTGATCTCCTGTACTCCTGAACTCCTGTATCTCCTGCACTCATGTCCCCTGCACTGTTACTCTTGTTAATAGCATAGTCAGACCGGCATCCGGCAGAGCATGCCTGGTGTTGGGATGACGAGGATGTATCCCACAATCGTGCTAGCGTCCGGCGGATCCTGAATGGAACTAAGTGCCACACGGAGCAAAGTGCCACACCATACACATGGTGGGGGCCACCTCTTGAATCCGTGGGGGCCACCTCTAGAATCCATTTTTCACACAAAGCAAAGTGCCACACAGAGCATAGTGCCACACCACACACGTGGTGGGGGCCACCTCTTGAATCTGTGGGGGCCACCTCTTGAATCTGTGGAGCTATCTCTTGTATCAACCCTCAGAGCAAAGTGCCACATGGAGCAATATGCCACATCACACAAGTGGTGGGGGCCACCTCTTGAATCTGTAGGGCTACTTTCTCCCTCCTGCCTGAGCCACCTGGTGTTAGCATGATAAACATTCTCAGTGCATATTAACATCCACACAAACCTGTATGATGATAACGCCTGGAGCATATGTTATTTGGTCTCTCCCCTATTCGAATAATGGTACCCGTGTATCGGAGTTTGGATGAGTTCTACTGGAAGTGTGGGCTCCAGCGTGAACTGTCGGTATTGTGGGACGTCGGTGGGAAAGGAACAAGAATAACATAAGTACATAACAAACAGTAATAATATTAGGAACGTGTGATATTTGGTCTCTCTTTTGTTCGGGTCCTGGTACTCACATATCAGACCCGGGTAAGTTCTACAGATTTCGAACTCTAGTATGGACTATCGGTGATGTGAGGCGCTGGTAGGGAGGCGATTGAAATATCAAACGTTACTGATTATTATTATTGGATAAATTAAAATGCAACACCTTTATATTCTTCAGTTATAGTGTTATGCTCTGAGTTGACACCCTATTTTATAACACATGACCTCTGTGATGCCATGATTACTCCAGACACACCCTAGTTCTTACCCTAAGGGCAACTCAAGTTGTATGAACTCAGATGATGGTGACATCGGATATGTGGTATATAAATGAGGGTTTTCTTGTTTGGATTATCCCCTCGACGTATCAACCCCATGAATCCATAATCTGAGCTTATACAAATAGTTTTGTCCATACTTATATTTATCGCATGTTTAGTGTATTTATCACATGTTTAATATATTTATCGCATGATTATGTGTACCTATGCTCTCTATACCGTTTTCCATGTATGTTTTCCGATTCAGATTTATTGATATACATTTATTTACTTGATCTCAGATTTACTGTCATCTCCTTTATGTTACTTGTCATTTATTGTACCTGCATGCCTGAACTACATCACTTGATCATGTACACGTGTGCCTGTTATGCACGCCATTTGGCTTTATTGTATGTACTCGCTGGGGTTGCTAACAACCCTGGATCCTCATGTCCAGATCTTAGAGTCTGGACCGTGACGGCCTTGCTGTACCTGATCAGAGTGACGCAGCGGGAGCGGGGATTAGCAGTTGCCTATCTGGACCCTCCTTCTTCCAACCTCTCCTTCATTGGCTCGCGAGATTCTCATCTTGCTACTCGTGAGTACTTTCCCGTATTTCATATCGTACATCCTGCTTTTGCGCTTCATAGTGACCTTATATTCTTGAGATATTATATCATGCCCAGTGATAACTGTGTACTTGTGTTATTATTGTTGGAATGTATATTACCACTGTGCTTCCGTGCTCTGATTCTTGCCTGTAATGATGCTTAGCGTATATACGTGAGGGTATTTTTGACCTGCGTATATACGTCACAGTAACGTCTCCGTACCCACCGGATCAGGGCGTTACAAAATCTGTTGCTGTGATAATGATAAATCAATTCAAATCTAATTCCAGCTCTCATTCCAAAATCGTGAAAAACCTGGCGAAAAAGAGTGCTTTTGACAGCTCAAGTTTTGCTGTCGACAGCTTCATCCAGAAACTTGGTATGTCACAGAGTAGCTCAGATTATCGACAGTCATGCTCTAACAACTCTCTTTTGTCCATAGTGCTTTCGACAGCCCTTTCGCTAGCCAGTAAAAAAACTTTTGTGATTGATAGACCTGACTCTAAACCATCATATCTCTGTCATTTCTTATCAGAATTCGATGATTCAAAAATGACTGGAAAGATCTTCGTTTTGTTGGCACAAGGGTACACTTTGCGGTTTTGTTTTGATAATTATAAGCCACATGAAGTTATTCGTTACTAATCAAGTTCAAGTGTTTAATTACTTTGCAGGGTTCAATAGGATTCAAAGTGTTTCTTCCTTAAAAAGAAAGTTTTTAAGTCTCAAGTTAACTCAAGAATGGAATAAAAGTTAGGACAATCAAGATTGACGTTTTGAAGAAGCCCACTTGAAGATTACTTGAAGACTTATTGAACCTATGTAAGAAAATAGCTTGTTAAGGTGTAGAATATAGAATTGAGGCTCAAAAGTCACATACAAAAATATAAGTTTTCAAAATACAAGTTTTCATATTTAGTTTTCCTGCTTTGGTATTTTACAAGATTTGGTGTTTGATACATGTCTCATATTTTTCCAAATTTATATATCTTATTTCTATCATGTATCTTATAGCCTATGTATTGCCAAATCACTTTCCAAACCAATTATAGTGGTCACTTTCTAACCCGCCCGAGATTGTGACGCGTGTCTATCCAGCCTCTGACGGATGCGCGACGCGTGACAACTTTCAGAACATCCAATCCAGTACCTTCGTCCAGTTCGAATTTCGAACGAGTTAGGTAATTAGTAGAAGAATCAGATCCAATTACAGAGATCTCTATCCCTAAGCCCAATCCTAATTCAAATAAGGAAGTTAACTCTCGGGAGCAGTTCATCCTTATCTACAGCTAGGCGCGAACCACTAGATAGAGATGAAATCTCTCCTATATCAATTCAAATCAGGGTGTTCGGCTCAACCGTTATCAAGATAAGGAATTTAGGTGTTCAAACTGAGCAAAACTTATAATACCTCTGTTTAATAACACTAGTTTTAATAGTAAATAATAGTATTTTTAACATGTATATTTAATTTGTACTAACTATTATTTATTTTCTAAGGTGACTTATTATTATTAGTTCTTATTAATTCTTCTTGTTATTAATTAGTATGATTTTGTTAAAATGTAATTGTAATTAACTAATGTTGTTAAGGTTAATACTTATTCCTTTCATCTTTTCCTTCTCATATTTGTCAGCCCAACCCCCGCATCTTCTTCTTTATTTAATTTCTTTTCCTTTTTTTATGACTCCATCAATTCAAGTCCATGTCCCAGTATTTTCCCTCATTTTTCAATAGGCCCAAGCCCAATCTTCCTTTTTCCATATTCTTTCCTCTTTTTCTTTTATTTTTTCCTAATTTTTCCACCCAACCCAAGAGCCTAACCAAGCCCAGCTCTTGCAAAGGCCCACTTCCATTTATCTTATTTTCAATTTCCCAAGCTTAACACCAAAGCCTGAGGCCCAAGCCCATCTCCTCCATCTCTCTTATATATTTATCATCTTCTTCTATTATTATTTACCCTAACCCTAATTAATTCATCTCCCTCATCTTCCCTGCATCCCCACAGCCGCACGCAACCACTCCTCTGTATGGGCAACACACCAGGAGCATCTCCACAGTCTGTTCCCCTCCATCTCCATGGTTGCGGCAACACCCACCCTCCCTCCTTACTGCACAATCCACAAGAAGCACAAGCCACAGCCTTCTCTGCAGTCGTGGGGACCCCTCGACCTACCCCTCCCCTTAGCAAGGCAAAGTGTTGTCGAGCCCCCATCACCCCTTGTTCCATCTATTTCTTTACACTAGTTTCAACAAAGTTTTCAACTCAGGGTTTCTTTGCCTTTGTGATTATTCTTTATTCATTATATTATATGTAGATGTTTCTTTTTCTTGTTTGAAATCAATATTTCTTTTGAATAGATTTTGGGAATGATTCATTAAGAACAAAGGATCCTTATAATTAGATTCTTAGAAATGCGATACCTTGTTTCTTTTGAACAGATTCTTGTTGTTGGAAAAGTTTTTTATGCATGAGATTATTAATTCAATGCTCATTCTTAGATTGTTAAGTTTGATGTGCCGAGGAGCCCCTTGCCGTGAGCACCCCCACCAGGCCGTAAGCCATCCATGCCCTCCTCCTTCCTAATTTCCGGTCGCGTCAACCCCGGAGCCTCTGACGAGCTCTGTGAGTCCCTCCGGTAACCCGATCTTCTCCACGGGCACTCCGGCAAGACTCGACCCCCTCCGCGGCCTTCGCCTCTGCCGGCGAGCAATCCCATGGCCACGGCAGCCCCCTCTCCTTCGTCGCATCCTCCTATGAGTGAGTCCTTTCTTCTCTCCCTATCTTCAATTATAAGCATGTGTATGTATTATGTTTAAATGTGTGTGTGCATTTAAATGGGGTTTAGGTACAAGTGTAAATATATGTGATGTGTATGTGAGTTAATATATGTGTATTATTAGTATGTATGTATGTAATAATTATGTGTTGGTTAATTATGCGGGTGTGTGTGCATAATTAATGTATGGTGATACTTATATGTGTATGTTATGTGTGTGTGTGCGGGGGTTTGCGTGAGTGAGATGGGTGTATATTTGTTTGTTTGTGTAGTGGGTGCATGTATATATGTGTACGTATGTGTACGGGTGTATACGAGTACGTGTGTATATTTGTATTCCTGTGAGTTCATGTGTTCGGTTGCGTGTTGCAACGATTCAGACTCATTCGTATGATCCGAACTCGATAACGACAGACTTGGATTTGTGCTCTTTGTGGTCCCAATACATTGACGATTCGAAGACCAACCCATGAGATGATTTGGAGATCCGTACCGGTTCGTGCAGTGAAGACCAGACGGCAATTCGGTTCCAAAACCGTGTCATTTCATCTGAGTGTTTGTTTATTGGTCTATTTCAATTTCAGTATTTTATTTTAATGTTTCATACGCATGTATATATTATTCTGTATTATTCTGTTCATGTCGGCAACTATTCTTATATCATGATACTCTAATGTTATTTTATCGATATATCATTACTCTGTTACTAACACTGTTGTCAATTCGTTCCATTATTCTAGGCATATGAGTATTAGTCTTGATCCTCCTCATTATTGATAACCAGATGAGAATTTAATTGTAAATTTAAGGATTAATTAATGAGATGTTGCTTCATTGATAGATTGAGTCAGTGGACTATATTATAGTGAGGTTGGATTTAGTGATGGAGAATGAATTAGATATATTGTTGATGTGTGTGTGTGTATACAAAGTTAGCATCTTGGTACTGAGATATGGGTGTCTCACTCTATCGATTTGTAATATTATTTGAATTATTAGATTTGTTGATGCTTGGATTTATCAGTAGACTCTTATTGGAGTGGAGATTGATGTAGAGTTAGAAATGAGTGTAGACTGGAATAATATGAATTAATAGAGTGCATGAATTTATAGTGGATTCAATACTCTATTACTGAGATATTCTTATCCTATTATTTCATGTGTAGATTGTTTAATATTTCAGATTCAGGATTAGTTATGGTATACCTTAAACTGTGACTTGACTGGACCTAGTGATTAGCCTAGTTCGTGTTTGTGGATGAGTGTATGTTTCGTGTGTAGTATTTATGAGGACATTTTTTGGTGATTATTTTTATTGGAATTCTTTTAGATATTGAGGACTGATAGAATATAATGTTGTTTTATTAGAAAACTGATTATGCTTGGATCTATGTATGGACTTAGTTAAAGTTGGAGTTGACCTGAGATGTATATTCTTTATGTTGGATCTTGTGATTGACCTTAATAGAAGTGAGAGTATGTGATGATCTTTATCGATGATCTTACTATATTCGATAGTGAGGATAGGATTAGATGTAGCTTATTGTTTATGTGAGACTCTGATACACTGATGATTAGAGGATGGATATACTGTTAATATAAAGGACTAGAATAGTTTGACAGGAATGCGATGACTGATATTTATTTATTGAGAGGATGGTTTACTGTATCAGATTCCTTGACATGGAGTGATACTTGATGTTCACATGACTATTGAGACTATAAATCAATGGATCAACTATTGTTATATGCAGCACAAGTAGATGAGACCTTGATCAGTTCGATATGAAATTATACATTGATTAGACAATGTGGAACTGTTACTAGTATTAATTCATGTTACTAAAATTACTGAGAAAATATTGTCAGACCGTAACACATGTTTTATTTCATTGTTTAATTTAGTTTAATTTTTTATTTCTTTTTCAATATAATTTTCATTTTTATTTTAGGTTAGAGAGAGTTACATGAGAGAAGGAGAGGAAGAGTTATATTTAGAGTGACACTGAATGTAACATTCCTCAGAGAGTTGTATTGAAGTGACACCAATGTGATTCTCAGCCTTTTCTTCAATGTACGTGATTTAGTCAATTGCTGCTTTTTATTATCTCATTTTGCTTTATATTACTTTTCATCGAATCATGGTATGTTTAATCTACAACAGAGGTAAGTCTTCTTCCTTTATCTCTTTTCTTTCTTTTTGATTTACTCTAAATGAATTAAACTTTTTCTTTTTTCTTCTCTTTTTTGGTGTGGGGCTAATTTCAAGAAAATAAAGGGAGCAGAACACATATAACTGGCTCTGAACTTTGCTGTAAAAAGCAGAGCCCAAAAGCCCTCTGTTTTACTATAAAAACGTGACAATAGCCGCATTTGCGCAGCAGATAGAGTTGATTACTGACTCTATTTGATTGCAGGGTACTTGAATTGAAATTTTTAGTCTTCTGTAGTAATTAGTTTTCTTATTTAACCTACTCTGCACATGTTTCTAACCTCAATAGTAACTTGATTGTTTGTAAATGGTAAAAAAAATTTAGACATTGCATTCTAAGCATTTGTCTATTTCGTTACATTTATATTACTGTTGAAGAATGCTGGAGAAAAAGGTACGTTTGCATTGCATATAGCTTAAGAAACACACTTGTATGTTATATTGCTTGGGTGTTATTTTTGCTATATATTTGTACACGAGCACTAAAACGTTCTAAAGGCTTGTCCTATAATAAAGATAAGGTGGGAAAGTCATTACCCTCTCTTAACCCACAAACAATCTCCTTACTCATTAACCCAATCCTAACTTAAAATTGAGTAGACGTTGGCCCTAAGGACATTTCATGCTTAAATAGGGATTGGCCTAATGGGGAAGTTGTTAGAAGTTGACTCTTACCAAATCAGTATCAAAGGTTGAGGATTGAGGGGCGAAACCCCGAAGGCTGGTGGTTTGGCATAATTAGACCCGTTGCTTAGTTACGGATACCTCTCACTGGTCTTACCTTTATCTGGCCGATTAACTTGTGGTCAGATTCTGCAATATAACTCTTGTGGATAATCGACATTTAGGAGTCGTCTAGGTCTATGGTCTACCCTAACTTAGGCTAGATTTTTCTTTTTTTTTGTTTGTTTGTTTGTTTGTTTTTACTTTTGATATCTTCGTGATATGGATTACAATTATAATTTTTCCAATGCATAAAGTGATCCATACTTAACCACAACCTCTTTCGATTCGGATACTACCAACCCGCCATTTCATAACTTTAACAGACCAAATATGTTGGATTGGTCTTATCCGAATCAATATATGTCCCAATCCCAGTATTATGAACAATATTGGGATAATCATCATGACTTTTCATCGAGTCAGTGGGGAAACAACTCCCCCGAGTCTTACTATCAATAACCTTACCAACAAACAACTTCATATACTCCATATCAAGATCAATCTATAGAAAAAAATCTTCTTTAGAAAAGAGTTTCGAAGCCTTCCTTGAGTCCACGTGACAATTACAAATTCAAACAGACTCAATTCTCCCAAACAATTCCCAAATCCAAGATCCCTACTTCAATTTTCAAGTCCCACCACAACAAGAAGAACATGTTGACTTCGAACAGAGTATGGAATACATGATTTAAAGTAAAGATTTCTTTACCCAGTCTATCGATATGATAGAAGTAAGACTTAGTCAATTAGAAAGCATACATAAGGATGAGGAAACTCTCCCTACCTAATCCTTTACTATTCCCGATACTTCTAGCCATATTGATGGAAATCAAGAATCATGGTATCTTAAAGACTATGACCAAGATTCAAATTCACCATAAAACTTTGAACTTGACCAATACCAACCTATTGACAAATTAGTGATCGGGAAAAAATCATGCACAAAATATGTCGTTTTGAAATCAAGAGTTAAAAGTGTGTGTGCTTTGGCTTCCTCGATACTTCCATTATAGCATAGAGGCTAAAACGAGTCGAATCCATAAGAATAGGAGGCAATAGAAGCTTACACGGTTGATTCACGTGTGTGTTATATGTTCTTCAAAGTTTTAAAGAATCAAAAGAAAAGAAAACAAAGAATGAAAAGAGAAGTACAGTGAGAACAAGAAGTGGGAAACATAGAAAAGAATGATTTTTATAGTTTTTGGAATATTTCTAAAATAAGTGAAAAGGAAAGAAAACTCATGGTTACTAACTACTAATGACTCCACTAACATGCTAACCTCTTAGTGATAGTTGCCTCACATGTATCATTGGCCATCACTAGTCCTTGGTTCAAGAGCTTTACCCCATATGTAACTCATCACATCCCGACTTAACAAAAAATTCAAGCTACACTTAAACCATCAAAACTAAAAGTAAGCATGGAGTACAGTAATGTTAGCTTGTTAGAGAGTTAGGAAATTAGAGTATTAGATCCATCATCATGAGCCATCAATGGCTCTTGGAAGAGCAAGGCCAAGTAGAGGCTATTAGATTCATGTGGATTATCATAAAAGAAGTTAGCAAGTTAGTAGTTAATAGTTAGTTTTCATGAGAGAAAAGTTAGCTACACATGTAAAAGGAGTTAGATAGAAAACAAAGAGAGGTAAAGAGAACATATTTCATAGCTTGTCACTTTCTATTACAAGCACTATTGCATTCCAAACATGTATCACTCTCTCTCCTATTACAAGATCTAAAACAAATGAAAATACAAAGAAGAAGAACTAGCCTAACCTAAACTAAACTACAATATGGAATGAAAAACTACCCTAAAATTACACTACTCTCTGCATCTCTACTCTTCAGAGCACAAAGGGAGATTTATAGGCAAAAGGGACACCAACGGGGCTGTACGGAGCTGCGCGTCGAATCTCGGCGCGCGGCTCCACAAGATTGCCTCGGAAATGCGGCATTTGCCCCATTTTTCCGCCTACTGTGCGCTTCTCGGATGTCCCCCTGTCGGATGTACTTGCTGGTTTTCGGATTTGGGCCCCTGGTTTTGGTGAAACCACCCTCCAAAGTCAATGGCTATCTTAATAGGCCTTTAATCACTAATTAAATGGTGATTTAGAGTCTTCTTCTTCATTGCACATCATGGACCTAGAAACATGCAAGAGAGGTGTTATTAGCAGAATTTAATATTAAATAAATGTGAAGATGTGGTATGGAATATGTATTTTTAGAGACTAATCACACCCCCACACTTATCTTTTGCTCATCCCGAGCAAAACAAAAATTAAAGGAATTATTACACCACTTTCGCAGGTGTCGCGATTGCACTGAGCATGTGCAATAAGCCGTTAAAACTCTAGGTTTCCCCTAGAGTAGGAGTGTTGTCTCCTGAGGGTTTTCAGCGGATTGCACCCACAAAATTCATAAAGAAGAAATCAAATATTAGTATTTTGAAAACGCATTTTGAAATAGGAAAAAGTGTTGAAGTATTTTTGCGAAAATATAAGTGATCCAAGGTCATAGGTTAACCAGAAATTATTCTTCTTTAAACTAAGTCGAAATGCAAAATCTTGTTATAAATTAAAAGTAAGAACTTAAAATTGAGTTGACTCTTTGATCTTTCATAAAACTCTTAGAAAATATGCACTTTGTGAACTGTGAAGATTTTTGAGATATTGACTCAAACTTTCATGTCATTGATTTGTGTATATTTATTTTTTTTCTTTTTTCCCCTTAGTTATCTTAGGCTTTCTTATTTACCGGGGTAGTGAGCCTTTAACCGGTGACTCCTAAACCATATGATCTTAGGGCACTAGATGAGAAAACATCACTCGAACTTAAA
This sequence comes from Agave tequilana, assembly GCA_038442645.1. Taxonomy (NCBI): domain Eukaryota; kingdom Viridiplantae; phylum Streptophyta; class Magnoliopsida; order Asparagales; family Asparagaceae; genus Agave; species Agave tequilana. The sequence goes on from JAVJIF010021365.1 coordinate 73,541, forward strand.
GACTCGAGTAAATAATGCCACAAAACTAAAGGGGATTATTTTATTTTTGTCCACCGTTTTAGCTATGAATAATCATGCTTCCTGAGGCATAATTACCCAACTCAATAAGTGGTTTTTATTATCATCAATTTTTTTATTATATATTTTATATGACATTTTCAGTCTTTGTTTCAATCCCAAAAATTGTGTAAGTGTGAAGTGTATAAATCTAAGGCAAAAAATTTAAGATCAAATTATCTTTTCAATCAACTTCTTATCCTAAAATTTAAACAAGATCTATTATTTTGACTTCATTTAAAAATTCATAATTTTAGATCTTCCTAATTCCTAAGATAATCTTAATTTTCTTAAAAATAATCAAAACTATTTATCTTGTTTCAAAAAGTTTTGTAAAGAAAAAGAAGAGAGTTTTTATATAAAAGAAAATTTTTAAAAATTCCTAAGAAGAAGTGTAAAAGAGAGAAAATGTAAAACTAACTACGTTAGTAAACCCTCCCCCACACTTATCTCATGCATTGTCCTCAATGCATCGTGAATGTGTATATACATGAAACAAATGGAGAGGGAAGGAAAATTACCTCATGGTGATGGCTCCGGTGGTGGTCTGATTAGGCCAAGCGTTGCTACCCAATCAGGATAATGTGGATCTTTAAGAACCCACCAATGACCTCTCTAATATGACCCAATAAAGAATGATTGAATGAATGGTCTTATTTAAATATTTATCCCTATCTAATTTTTAATTTTCAAAAATAATTACTGACTCATTTTCTTCAACATCCTTGTCCAACAATGAAGTGTGATTTTGGAAGATGAGTGATTTGAACTCAAATAATAGACTAGATGAGAAATATAATTTTAATCCTTACCTTAATTGAAATAAGTTTTTGAATAGAGATTAAGTTTAGAAATGACTAAGTTTTGATAATCCTATGACTTATAGATTACTTGAATTTTTACATTAATACTTCAAATATTTTTTCCTTAAAAATGTGTTTTCGAAAACTAACACCTTTGTTTCTATTTCTTTATGGATTTTGTGAGTGTATCCACTGAAAACCCTCATGAGATAAAACTCATCCTCTATCCTATAACCTAAAGGTTTAATGGCTTGTTGCCCGTACTAAGTGCAACTGTAATTCTTACGAAAGTGAGTTAAGATAAGTTGTTTTCATTTTTTATTTGCTCGAGAATGAACAAAGATAAGTGTGGGGTGTGATTGTACACGTACATTGCATATCTAATATCACATGTGTCACATTTTTGCATTTATTTATAATAAAACTTTTCTATTTGAAGTATTTCATGTTTAGTGGCGTGCAGGATAATTAAGGAAGAAAATAGAAAGATTGACAGATTTATCTAATTAAATCCAAAAATTCAAAAGAAAGGAGACTAATTCAAATTCAAAGATTCTAAAAGCTATCTTATCTGAAAATTGGATATATCAGATAAGATAATATCATCAAAGTTCAAGGGAAAAATGAATTGTTTGAAAACCCTATCATTTTACTAAGGAGAAAGAGATAAATCATCAAATTTAAAGCAGATATTAAAAATCTAAGAAGATAAAGGATAGAGGACGAATCAACAGACGAATGGCTTCCTGACCCTGGCCCTACAACCAGGATAATACCGCGAAAAACATGAAAAAAGCCGCATTTTTGCGGCCTTGTTTTTGAATCTGGGGGAGTGCCAGCTCCCCCTATCTTCGTACATCTATCCTCGGCCTATTTCTCCTATAAGTACCTACAGACCCCGAAGGCAGAGAGGGCACGACTCCACAGAGAGTTTTAGGGGTAGGATTTTCTTTTCCAAATGTTCATTGTAGTTTTTAATTTGAGAGAAAGAATTATAAAGAGAAGACATAGTGCTTGTAATTGATAGTGACAGCTCAATAAAGTTTTTTTTGTTCTTTTCAATTTACCTTTTCTTTACTTGTTTTAATTTCTTTATTTACTTTCTTCTGCTTTCTTTATGCCTTCCTTTTAATCATACCTTCTTTATAGCTTGGATTAGGGAGAATTTTATGACAGAAAAGAGAGGAAGAATTATATTTAGAATGACAATAGATATAATCTTTTTTAAAGATAGTTATATTGGAGTGACAGCCAATAAAACTATCTCTCTTCATCGTTACTCAACTTAATTGATCGGTTGCTTTTCTTTAATTACTCCAAGGTATGTTCTTTCTTCTCTTATTTATTTTCTTTCTTTTTAACTTAATAATCAAAACACCAACACCATCCTCTTCTTCTACCTTCCACTTTCCTTCTAATTTAGCTTAATCTTTTCTTTTCTTTAAAAACAAAGAAAATTTTTAAATGGTGTAGTAACATAAGAAGAAGACTTACACAACACTTTCATCGATGTCCCTTCCCGTGGATCATGACCTGTTAGCCCTAGCTACATGGTAACATTGAGGGCCTATCATTGTTTTTAAAATTCTGTATTTTTCTGTGCAAGTTTGGTTTGATCAATAGCTTCGCTCGAAGCTCTGTTTAGCTCCGCAGTGAGCTTATTTAGCTCCGCAGTGAGCTTGTTTTGCATGAAACTTTAGCTCCGTAAAAGCTATTGGTCATTTGGACCGTTTCAAATCCCAACGTGGAGTTAGTGGATAAATTACCCACTAAGTTAGTGTGGCTGAAATCCCCACCTTAAGTGGGCGCTTATCCCATGATCTCCTCATTATGAGACCCATTATGCCTCATAAAAGGAGATAATGGAGGAGTTCAAGAGCCAACTAGCTGAGTCAGCTTTGCATAAGCTCTTAGTCAGCTTTGCTACAGCTCTCTTTAGATTTGGGTGCGAAGCTCGGTAGACTATCTTAGTCCACGCTATTTTCTAGGGGGCTTCGCTCCTCTAAAGCTTATAAATAGCTGGTTCAGAGGCTAAACAAAAGGAGAAAGATTTGAGAGAAAAAGGAAGGATGAACTTTTTGGCTCTTCCATGTTTTCAGAGAATCAGTTCTCTACTTCAGGATGCCAATTCCCTACGATCTTCCACTTGCGAAGGACTTTCGGAGCCAGGTGAGAAGGAATTCCCAAGCAACAGAGTTCGAGATCTGTTCGTTCGCATCGTCAACGGAACAAAGTAGTCGCGCGCTGACCAGACTTCCACTAGTATACTTCCCCAGAATCTCAAAAGAGAGTTCTTGTAATTTTATTTTTATTACGTGTAAATTCTCTTTAATTCTTTTATAGGTTTTTTCACATTTAAATCAATGAAAAATAGGTGGAATTGTAGAAAGGACAGGTAGAGTGAAACTGCCGGTGTGGTGGAAGGGTGGATTAGTACAAGGAATTGCTAGTATGATGATGGATTGAAACAGGAAAACTTTCAATATAGTGGATGGATTAGCACAGGTAACTGTTAGTGTAATGGTGGACTGAAACATAATAACTTCAAATGTAGTGGATGGATTAGCACAGGGAGGTACTAGTGTAATGGTGTATGTGTGCTCTGAGGATTAAGAAACTGATCCCCTTCTCCTAGAAGAAGAAGGATCATATATGCTTGACAAGGATGCTGGCGTGGAGGGAGAATTGACGGGCTGATGTAACTGCCCGATCTTCACATGCTGAGTTTGTTGTAATAGTTGTGATCATTGGCGCTGATTTGTGGGATTGCCAAAAAATCTGTCATTGTTCATAACTGATTGCATCGATGGAGGCCTAACACGTTATATACGTGGGGAAGGAAGGTGTTTCATGAGTATTGGCGGATCTTGGACGATATGTTGTTCGAGCTTCAGGTTTGGACTTAGAGTCTTCAGCTCGGGATGACCTCGAGTGGAAAGGACCTCAGAGTGGTGGAAGGCGGCTCCGGATAGAAAGGTCTTTGAGAACGAAGGATGTGTTCAGGAAGATTGGATGTGGCGGAGGCTCTGGATGGACTTTGGAGTTTGTGAATTTCTTGGTGGAAGCTCTTGGTAGTTGGAGATAAAGAATAAGAAGAAGACTTATTTGAGTAAAGACAAGATACCGTTAGCTATGGTTCTTGGTTGTATTTATATACATATATTGGTCACTTGTTTACACTGATTTAGGAGGTACAATAGGAAAACATTGACTGAGAGAAATAATAGGAAAATATTGACTGAGAGAAAGAATAAGAAACACATGGTGTATGATTCCCATGAGTCTCATGTGTTCCTATAATCATGGAGAGATTTTAGGATCCGATTGATTTCATGAGGGGTGTCTTTCAGATGAATCACGTGTTGTCATTGATATCTTTAACACCCCCCCCCCCCCCCGCAAGCGAAGTGGGTTCGAAGAACCGAGAGCTTGTTCTTCAGCATAGAAAATCTTAAAGAGCTCAAAGGCTTAGTAAGGATGTCTGCTAGTTGGTCTTTAGTGCTGATAAACTGAACATCCAGGACTCCATTGGCGACATAGTCCCTCACAAAATGAATGTCGATCTCAACATGTTTGGAGCGGGAGTGACGAATAGGATTGATCGAGAGATATGTTGCACCGAGGTTGTCACAGAGAACTATTGGGGGAGATTGCGGAACTCCAAGCTCACAAAGTAATGACTGCAACCAAACGACCTCTGCTTGAGCATTGGCCACGCCCCTATACTCTGCCTCAGTGCTAGATCGTGCCACAGTACACTGCTTCTTTGAGCTCCAAGAAATGAGATTTGTACCAAGAAAGACACAATAGCCACTGGTAGATTTTCGATCATCGATCGACCCTGCTCAATCTGCATCGGTGTAAGCAGTAAGCTGTACAGAAGAATGACGAGAAAGAAAAAGGCCATGTTGAATGGTTGATTTAAGGTAACGGAGGATCCATTTTACAGCGCTCCAGTGCTCATCGGTTGGAGCTTGCATAAACTGAGCGACCTTTTTCACCGAGAAGGCAATATCGGGTCTGGTAAAGCTTAAGTATTTAGAGCCCCAACAGTACTTCGATAGACAAAGGGGTCAGAGAAAGACTTGCCAACAATCTTGGATAGCTTACAGGAAGTGGCCACAGGCGAGCTAACAGGCTTGACACTATCTATCTTGAGTCGGAGAAGCAAGTCACGGATGTACTTTTGTTAAGAGAGAAATAGACCTGAGGGTGTACGATGACACTCCACGCCCAAAAAATAGTGCAGTGGACCGAGATCTTTTAATGAGAACTCCCGGCCTAATTCTTGAATAAGACGAGTAACAGCCCGTGAGTCATTACCTGTGATGATGATGTCGTCCACATAGATAAGAACCAGAAGAAGATTTATCCCAACCCGTTGGAGGAAGAGAGACGTGTCAGACTTGGAGCCCACAAAGCCCAATGTGACTAGATAACTGCTGAGGCGAGAAAACCAGGCCCGTGGAGCCTATTTGAGGCCATAGATACTGCGGTGAAGGTTGCATACATGATTGGAATGAGCGGGATTAATGAACCCCGAAGGCTGTTCCATGTAGACCGTCTCAGTAAGAAAACCCTACAAAAATGCATTATTCACATCCAACTGTCGAATAGACCATTCCTTGGAGATGGCCAGACTGCACACGGTATAGACAGTGGTCGGTTTGATGACCGGATTGAATGTCTCACCATAGTCTAATCCTGATTGTTGATGAAAACCCTTGGCCACCAGGCGGGCCTTATACCTGTCAACAGAACCATCAGATTTATGTTTTAACTTGAAAACTCATTTACAACCAACCAGATTCATGGTAGGGTAGTATGGCACAAGGGACCAGGTTTTATTCTTAAGCAAGGCATTCATCTCAGTGTCCATTGCCTAGCGCCACTTGGGATCTTTAGAAGCTTGCGTGAAACATGTGGGTTCGACAGGAGTGGTGGCCAAGTCAGCCATGAGACAGGTAGGCATGGGATACCGGGTGGCTAGCCAGACTTTTGGTGTTCTAGTGTTATCCTGTGTTCTGGTGACCATATGGTGGGTCCTGATAGGGGGGGCTGGGAGAGCCTGAGGATGAGGACGAGGAGAAGGACTCATCGGGGGGTGCTGGTGGAGGTGGTAGAGAAAGAGTATGTGATGGAGGTGGTAGTGGAGGAGGAGAAGAGTCAATGGTTGGGCTCGCATGAGAAGAGGGGACTGAAATAATGGAAGATAACAGAGGCATGGAGATGGGGATCGGTGGTGAAGATGTGGGAGTAGGGTGAGAGGGGAGGACTGAGGAGAATGGAAAGGAAGGAAGATTCGTCGAACACAACATCCCGAGAGATTAAATACGACCAGAGGGGACATGCAAACATTGATAACCTTTATGCGAATCGAGTAACCTAAGAAGACACATTAATGGACCGAAAACTAAACTTATGAGTTTGGTATGGACGCAGATGAGGGTAGCAAGCACAACCAAAAATTCGTAAGGAAAGGTAGTCAGGTACTTTATGAAATAATTTCTGGTAGGGAGAGAGATTATAGAGGACGGGGGTGGGCATTCTATTGATGAGAAATGAGGCAGTTTGGAAAGCATAGGGCCAATAATGAAATGGAACATTTGACCGAGCCAGAAGAGTAAGGCCGATCTCGACAAGGTGGCGGTGTTTTCTTTCTGCGGTGCCGTTTTGAGCACTAGTGTGTGGACAGGATAAGCGATGAGCGATACCCTGAGAAGACAAGTAAGGTTTAAATTTTATGAACTCGTCACTACCATCAGTTTGGAGTACTTTAATGGAACGTCCAAAAAAATTTCTACATGAATTTTGAACTCAGAAAAAATAGAGAAAGCATCACTTTTATTTATCAAAGGATAAAGCCAAACATACTTACTGTAGTGATCTATAAAGCTAATATAATAGCGATGACCACTTACAGCGGACACAGGAGACGACCCCATAGATCAGAGTGAATAAGCTCTAAAGGAGCAGTAGCAATCGTGAAAGATGACGAAAAAGGAAGACGGTGACTTTTTCCTTACTGACAAGGGATGCAGAGAGGGGTGCCAGCACGGTCAGGGAGGAAAGGAAGTTGATGCTGAGATAAAACACTGGAGACAACTCTGGTGGAGGGATGACCTAGGCGCTCATACCAGACGGAGGAAGATGCACGCTCACCGAGAAGAGCCTGGGGAGAGGCGGTGAAGTTATGATTCCCCAGGGAGAAGACATACAGACCATCCTTAAGTTGTCCCCGCAGTAGAATTTTTCGAGTAGAGAGATCCTTAATAAAACAAGAGTCAGGGTGAAATTTAAGAAGACTTTATTATCAGCAGTAAATTGACTAACAGACAGAAGATTTTTGGTGATATCAGGAACATGTAAAAGGTTTTTCAAGACAAAGGAAGAAATAGGAGAACACAATAAAGAATCACCAGTAGCTTGGATAGGCAAACCTGTCCCGTTACCCATGTGAACTCTGTCGGGTCCTTGATATTCGGAGTGAGCCGCCAGATTCACAATGTCAGCCGTTAGGTGATGAGTGGCTCCGGAGTCAACATACCAGTTGAATCGACTGGACTATTCCCATAAGAGTGGAGAAGAGCAGTTGGGCTAGCCGAATCATCATAACGATTGTAGCATTTATTAGCATAATGGCCAAAACGATTGCAGATCTGGCATTGAGATCGACCACCGGTGGACTGATGTGACGGTAAGAAGGAACGTCCACGACCACGACCGTGCTCCCTGCCTCGGCCACGTCCATGACCACGGAAAAAAGATGGAGCTGAATGGTAGCTTGGAGTGCGGGAAACAGTATGAACCGCAGGAGAAGGGGAGATGAGGGTGTGGAGTCTGGTGAAGTGATAGCACGCCCACGATAAATCTCCTGGCTAAGTATGAGGCCGATGAGTTCTTCTGACAGTATAGGATTGACTTATGTGATGACGGAGGTGACGAACGAGTCATATTCGGGGGATAGACCACTGAGCAAGGTAGAGACGAGGTCGGAGTCGGCAACTGGATTAGCCACTGCTGCCAGGTTGTCCACGATGGACTTGACAGACTGGATGTACTCTGACATAGAAGAGGTGCCCATCTTGACGGTGTGCAGCTGATATTTGAGTTGTTGCACTCTAGCTCTGGAGGGTGACGCAAAGATTCGCTCCAGAGAGTACCGCACATCACGAGATGTGGTGAGGCCGACGACATGAGCAAGAACAGCCTCAGTGAGCGAGGAGATAAACCAACATAAGAGCATCTGATCAAGTTTGATCCAGCGAGTATATTCTGGATTGATAGTGGGCTGAGCATCCTTCTCGGTAGAAGGAAGGAATCGGACCGGACATAGAGAGGTTCCATCGATGAGACCTTCGAGATCGTGGAGCTTGAGAAGAGGAAAGAACTGGGAACGCCACAGCAGATAGTTTTCCTTGTCGAGTTCGACATTTAGAAAATGAGTGATGTTGGGATTGGGAGTAACCATGGATGAAAGTGTTTGGATGGAGGTGAGGGAAGATGAAGAGGAAATACTCGACATGGTACAGGAGTTGCTCTGATACCAAGATAAAGAATAAGAAGACTTATTTGTGTAAAGACAAGATACCATTAGTTATGGTTCTTGGTTGTATTTATATACACATATTGGTCACATATTTACACTGATTTAGGAGGTACAATAGGAAAACATTGACTGAGAGAAATAATAGGAAAATATTGACTGAGAGAAAGAATGAGAAACACATGGTGCATGAATCCCATGAGTCCCATGTGTTCTTATAATTATGGAGAGATTTTAGGATCTGATTGATTTCATGAAGGGTGTCTTTCACATGAATCACGTGTTGTCATTGATATTCTGATGAGGGTCAAAATTTGATCACTACACCTATTTTACTGACGAGCATTTTAGTCAAAAAAAATACATGTGCCGTCATGTGGTGCATCTTCACAACATGCAGTAGATGTGAGAATCTCAAAAGAAAAAAACATAGAGTAATTGGAGAAAAAAGAATTAGGGAGGTTAGTTGAGATACCGCAAAACATAGGGGATTTCGTGGAATTTTTCCAAAAATAGTTCCTAGACTAAACCCATGCGAAGTCCGAGATGCATTCATCTTCAATTGAACTCGTAACTTGTACTCCCACTGACACGCCCTAACTAAATGAGAAAAATGCACAACAGTTCTCATAGTATTGCATTCGTTCATTGGTACATCATTTTTTTATTTCTGTAATTTGTATTTGATTTCATTCCATAAGCAGGCATGAGGTATTTGTTACCATCAGTAGTTTCACATAATTTAAATGAAATGAGGAATTTGCTCACAGCATTAGTACAGTATTGGACTAGTTTGTTGACTTTGGTTTGTACAAACAGTCTTCGCATTCATCTCGGCTCACAGATGTCATAAGTATTGAAGTCAGATAGAATGCAGATAAAATATTGGATGTTGAGCTCAATTATGGATCTCTAATGACCTAATGTGTTGGAGCTCTGAGGTCCCATTTCCATGATGTGATATGATAGACTTCCCATTAAAAGAGAGAGATTGGATGAATGAAAAGGAATTGGGTCAGTTGCACGTGAGATGAGTTAATGCTGATTGCTGTTGTTTGGGCTTCTTTAGAGAGAATATGAGTTGAGAGAATAAGCAAAGATAGTTTGGGGGTAGAGAAGCCTGTCCAGGTTAATATTTTACTTTAATTCATTGAGCTTTTTTAAGCTTTATAAAATTGAGTTAAAGGTCTTCTTTCTGCTTGTAGTTTTATTCTCATAAAGCTTCAAATTATCCATGGGCATGCTCAATTTAGTGTTTGAAAGATGCTTCTTATTCTGCTAATTGTCAGCTTGTATTAAATAATATTGTGAGTTGGTTGAGAAAAATAGTTCTTGTCTCCTATATTGATGTGATGGACTACGACAAAATCAATCATACATTTCTATTGGTTTTCAGTGACGTTAGTTGGTACGGATATAAACTTTATGGGGTGCACACAGTAGTCAAATAACTTGAGATCCATACAAGTGTTTAGAGAAAATAAGATTTCAAGCATTCTATTAACTAACACCACCAGTTGAAAAGCTCTTTGTTTTTATAATCCTCCCCTTTGAGTACTATATCTGTATGATTCTAAATTGCTTTTGAGTTGTTTGAAGATGCTTGTGTCTTCTCGCTAAAATTTATGTTGAAGTTGGACTCACCTGCAACCTTATTTAACTTCGCTTGTTTTGTTGCATCTAATTTATACATCTTCACCAAATCTTACACCATACTTTTATGTTTCTTCACACCATTTAGAGCTGGACTTGGGACACTTTTTGTGATTCCTTTATTCCTTGTAATTTTTAGCCAAGAAGGTAGCCCAACAAGGTTCTTTTTTTTTTTTAAGATGAAGGCGGTAGCGTTTGCAGACTCCCGCATTTCATTGAAAAGCCTTTAATGAGAACAAACAGGCAAACATGTCACATAAGGCACCATAGCTTCCTCCTCAGAGGGCAATATGACACTCGCAGGTGCTGAAGGAACAAAATATATAAAATAGAGCACCAGTTACAAAAAAAAGAAAAGAAAACAAACAATATCATGATACAAAATACAAGCGACACCGGCAGAAATCAGGACAGTGCAATGAATGTTAGTTTCAAGATGGCCTGATCCTTTTCTAGAAATAGATATTGCAGGGTTTAAAGGTTCAGTGCACTGATAAAAACCCTAGCCAATTAGTTGCTCATGTCAGTCCAACCTAACATCACCAACCCCAACTGGAATCTGAACAGTGAAAGGACTCTTCCAGGACTCTGTGTGATACATGATTAGTTTTAACTTCTTATCTGTGAACAAACTTTAAATTCCTGCTGCTGAATTTGTTCACCCAGGCCAATCCTTTCAATCTCTCTCATTAATTCTCCCCTTTCCCAACAATCTAGATTAGCTTAATAGAAGAATTATTGTCATTATCTGAGCCTTTCCAATCAAGATGGTGTCAGCTATGAAGAAAGGTTCCTCAAAAGATTTCACAGATAAGTTTTACAAGGTTATCCATGTGACTTCAACTCTGATAAATTGGTACTAAGTTCTTGACTTAGCTCAAAAAAAAAAAAAAAGAAGCTCTTGACTAGAGAAAATAAAAAATAAAAAAAACATACTAATTGCATGTTATAAGATCTAAATCTTGTGCCTGGGCAAGTGTTGCTGTAGTAGTTGTTGGAATTGAAGAATATAAGTATGAATCTTCGAGTTGAATTATGGCGAGATCCGTTGATCGAATCAATTGGATGATGGTTGGAGTGTGTTCTCCTTCCATTGGGGATGAACGTGGTATATTCACATGTTCAATTTCGACTTCGAATGAATGAGATATTCAAGTCTAAAGATTGCCTAATTCAAAGGTAGCTAAAAGCATTTAGTCCCACATTAGCCATGGGATGGAAGTTTGTGGTGTATAAATAGAGAAAATTGAGAACAAAGGGCGTGCCCTTTGGGTACTTGGAGTTTTTGCGCGCGATTGGGAGGGATCTATGCCCGCCCGCACATGTGTCCATGCGCGCGCGCCGCCGCTGGCGGCGGCCGGCCGGTGCCGGTCCGGGTTCGGGTTCCTACCCTACCTGGTTCTTTTTGAATCAGGTCTCAAGGGTATGGGCCACTCTGGATCCGAACCAGACCCGCTCCGCTGTCAGGATCTGAACCGATCCGCCAAAGGTTGCGAACCTGTTTGGACTACCAACGGCTGTGAACCAGTTGGACTGCCAAAGGTTGCGAACCAATTGGACGGCCAAAGGTTGCAACAGTTCAGACCGAACCGTTGCATCCTTTCGATGGGTTCGAACCTGTTGGTCCCTCCTGGAGCGCTATATATAGCCCTCCGGATTCTCAATTAAACGCACACCAAGTAAACAACTTTCTATCTGAGTTCTGAAGCAGAAGCAAGCCTACGTTCTGAACTGGGAAGTAAAGTTCCAAAGCGACTTTCAGCGAGAAGTGGGAAATCCGTAACTCGGTTTTCGAAGCGACTTCCAAAGAGGATTCTGCAAAATTCGTTCTGAAAGAGGGCTTAGAAAATTCAACAAATTCTTTTATAGAATTGTTGTCTGAATCTAAGACTTCTGAAGAAGAATATTCTTCAACCTTCCTTCGTCCTCAACAGTGGGTGCTACTCCAAAGTAAAGGCAAATATTCATCCGAAATTTGTCCTTGTACCGCTGCTTCAATGATGCTGTGAAGGTACTGGTTGACTACGGTTCGACCGTACGGTGATTTGGTAGTGCTATCCAAATACCGTGAAGGAGTGTTGTATCTTGGGAGACCAGCGTCCATTATCCCGTTAGCACTGGTGCGGGGACGTAATTGTCTTAAGGAGATTCGCTCTAAGCGTACCTCACTCCAAATACTGTATAAGTGGATTAAGTCCTTTATACAGGGGATATACTTTACAGTATATCGAGACTGACTTAGATTCAGTCTAATTGGTGCTTTAACCAAGGAAGGAAATTGAAAGGTGGTTCTTAAATTAAGGAACGTTCTATTGAACGGAAAACCTCCCACCTGATATTTGCCGACCTGGCCAATTAGATTGTTGATATCTCAGTGATCTTGATTAGTTGTCAGATTGATTAATGTTAAGCAAAATACCAACATTCTTAAGACAATTATTATTGAAGTTTCTTACTTCTGTTCTGCTTGAACTTGCAGAAAATGTCTGAGACTAATCAAGATAGCTCAAGTAAGGCACCAAACATGCAAGCTTTAATGCCAACTCCACTTCCTAACCCGAAGCCGAAGAAGCCAGGAAAATTTGACGGCACAGAATTCAAGAGGTGGCAACAGAAGATGCTCTTCTACTTGACCACTCTTCATCTGGCCAGATTCCTGCAAGAAGATCCACCAGAGCCTGCAACTGATGCATGGACTCAATGTGACTTCCTTTGCCGAAATTATATTTTAAATGGACTGGATGACTCTCTTTACAATGTCTACAGTCCTATCACAACAGCAAAGAAGTTATGGGCCAGTCTTGACAAGAAGTACAAGACTGAGGATGCTGTACCAAGAAGTTCGTCGTAGGACGATTTCTGGAGTACAAAATGGTGGACAGTAAGACTGTAATCAGTCAGGTGCAAGAGTTCCAACTTATCTTGCACGAGATAGAAGCCGAAGGTATGATTCTTCCTGAAACTTTTTAGGTGGCTACTATCGTGGAGAAACTCCCACCTGCGTGGAGAGATTTCAAGAACTACCTGAAGCACAAGCGAAAGGAGTTAAAGTTGGAAGATCTCATTGTAAGGCTTCGAATTGAGGAGGACAACCGAAAGTCCGAGAAAAGGAGCAGTAAGAACTCTTACGAAGCAAAAGCCAATGTGATCGAAGACTCAAAGGGGAAAGCGTCTACTTTCAAAGGCTTAAAGCGGAAGAAGACTTCCTAGGAGTACAAGGACAAGGTCCAAGAAGGCAAGAACATGCGCTTCAAGGGAACCTGTTACATCTGCAACAAAGAGGGGCATAAGGCGAATGAATGTCGCAGCCATCTCAAGTAGAACAAGAATCTTGTTGGTGGTCTTTTTAAAGACAATGTTGCAATGGTGGACAAAAGTCCGTGTATTTGTACCCAAAGCTTATAAATAAAGGAAATTCTTCTGTTTATTTGCTTGAGTCTCCTATTTTGTGGCATGCTAGATTAGGGCATATAAATTACAAGTCTTTAAAAACTTGTCTAATCTGGGATATATTCCTAAACTCAACTTGGAAGAAATTCGCAAGTGTGAGATTTGCGTTGAGGCCAAGTTGGCGAAAAATTCATTTCACTCAATTGATCGAAATACAGAACTTTTGGGTTAATTCATAGCGATCTGTGTGATTTGAAGTTTATGCCAACTAGAGGCGGTAAAAAGTATTTCATTACTTTTATTGATAACTGTACAAGATACTGTTATGTGTATCTTTTAAATAGTAAGGATTAGGCAATAAATATGTTTATAACATATAAAGCTGAAGTTGAGAATCAACTCAATAAGAAAATCAAGATTCTAAAATCCGATAGAGGCGGAGAATATGAATCAAATGATTTTAGTGAGTTATGTGCTAATTTTGGTATAATCCATCAAACTACAGCACCATACACTCCTCAGCAGAATGGAATTGCTGAACGGAAGAACAGAACTTTGAAGGAGATGGTTAATTCCATGCTCGTAAGTTCTGGAGCTCCGCAGAACTTGTGGGGGGAAGCTCTATTAACTGCAAATTATATTCTAAATAGAGTACCCCACAAGAAACTTGGTCTTATACCATTCGAGTTATGACATGGAAGGACACCTTCCTACCATTACCTCAAAATGTGGGGGTGCCTAGCAAAGGTGCTAGCACCATTACCTAAAAAGACTAAGTTGGGAGCAAAAACTATGGACTGCATATTCATAGGCTATGCCTTGAATAGTAGTGCCTACAGATTTCTGGTTCATAAATCAGAGATACCAGATATTCATGTAAATATGATTATCGAATCTAGAGATGCTATGTTCTTTGAAGACATCTTTCCATACAAACGGGAAGCAGATAAGACTTCTGGGAAAAGAACACACGAGATGGTGTTCAGGGACGAAAGTTCCGAGGAACCGACTGTTAATGCGGAAATTGAACCAAGAAGAAGTCAGAGATCTAGAATTTCAAAATCTTTTGGTCCAGATTTCATAGCATACGCTATTGAGAGCGTGCCTCAAACATTTAAAGAGGCTATGTCAACCCAGAAGTACAAATGTGGAAAGAAGCTATAAATAGCGAAATAGAATCCATACTAAGTAATCATACTTGGAAATTGGTAAACTTGCCTCATGGAAGTAAACCAATTGGGTGTAAGTAGATTTTTAAACGAAAATTAAAACCCGATGGATCTATCGATAAGTACAAGGCTAGATTAGTAGCCAAGGGTTATCGACAAAAAGAAGGACTTGACTAGTTCGATACTTATTCACCAGTAACAAGAATAACGTCCATTCGGATGTTAATTGCAATTGCAGTATTGCACAACTTAAATATCCATCAAATGGATGTCAAGACTGCATTCTTAAATGGTGAATTAAATGGAGAGATATATATGGAGCAACCTGAAGGATTTAAAGTCAAGGGCCAAGAACACAAGGTGTGTAAATTGGTTAAATCCTTATACGGTTTAAAGCAGGCTCCAAAAAATTGGCATGAGAAATTTGAAAATGTCATGATCAAAGATGGATTCACTATCAATGAATGCGATAAGTGTGTTTACACTAAAACAGTTGGAAATGCATGTATCATTGTTTGTCTTTATGTAGACGACATGTTGATACTTGGGACTAATATTGAGATTATTAAGTCCACTAAAAGAATGCTATCCAACAGTTTTGATATGAAGGATCTGGGGGTTGCTGGTGTAATTTTAGAAATTAAAATCACCAGAACACCAGATGGAATCAGTCTATCTCAATCTCACTACGTGGATAAGATGATAGAAAGATTCAAGGATCATGGGATAAAAGAAAATACAAATCCTTTTCTCCCACACGTCCACCTTCATAAGAATACAGGAACTGGAATGCGCCAGTTGGAGTATTCTCAGATTATCGGAAGTCTAATGTATTTGATGAATTGCACTAGACCCGATATTGCTTACGCTGTAAGCAAGTTAAGCAGTTGCTCTCAAATGGAATTATCTCTATTGATTTTGTATCGTCAAAGGATAATTTAGCGGATCCGCTTACTAAAGGTTTAAGTGGAGAGCGTATAAACTGCGCATCGAGGGGAATGGGTCTAAAAGCCTAACCTTACCGAGTCAGCTTAATGGAAACCTCACTTAGCGACTGGAGATCCCACGAACTAAGTTCAAGAGGAAAAACTAGTTATGATTGACTCAGCAAGTAAGCACTTGGGAGCTGGACTACAATCCATTCCTAAGGTGCACATAAGTGCTTTTCTACAAGTGGATTAAGGATAAGCTTAACGCTTTTAATGATGCCTATATCTTTTTACTAAACAAGTGGAGTAGAGTAGACTACTCTTAATAGGTCCATCACCTATGTGAGTATAGAGTTGGGTCGGCTCTTTGGAAATTTCTATGGAGGCTGTTATTCCCTAAAGATACTCTCTGAAACCAAGAATGTCCAGGGCCAAAACGGACACAACTGAAAACCAAAGTTAATTTGGAAAGTCACTGTGTGAAGCTTGTTGACTTGGCTTACACTAACGGCTAACAGTTCAAGACCTAGTCCACTGATTAGCCAGTAAGTCTGATAAAGCTTTCGCTATGGAAGGTTCAAGACCTAGTTCACCTATCCTTATGCAGTTTCTTTTCTCAAGTACCTTTCACAATAGAGTCAGTCTCTTTGTGTGTCATTTCCTTGAATCTCCATTCATTGTGGGGGATTGTTGGAATTGAAGAATATAAGTATGAATCTTCGAGTTGAATTATGGCGAGATCCGTTGATCGAATCAATTGGATGATGGTTGGAGTGTGTTCTCCTTCCATTGGGGATGAACGTGGTATATTCACATGTTCAATTTCGACTTCGAATGAATGAGATATTCAAGTCTAAAGATTGCCTAATTCAAAGCCAAAACGGGACTAAAGGTAGCTAAAAGCATTTAGTCCCACATTGGCCATGGGATGGAAGTTTGTGGTGTATAAATAGAGAAAATTGAGAACAAAGGGCGTGCCCTTTGGGTACTTGGAGTTTTCGCGCGCGATTGGGTGGGATCTATGCCCGCCCGCACATGTGTGCATGCGCGCGCGCGTGCCGCCGCTGGCGGCGGCGGCAGCCGGCCGGCCGGTGCCGGTCCGGGCTCGGGCCTGGGCCTGGGTCTGGGTCTGGGTTCGGGTTCCTACCCTGACTGGTTCTTTTTGAATCAGGTCTCAAGGGTATGGGCCACTCCGGATCCGAACCAGACCCGCTCCGCTGTCAAGATCTGAACTGATCCGCCAAAGGTTGCAAACCTGTTTGGACTACCAACGGTTGTGAACCAGTTGGACTGCCAAAGGTTGCGAACCAATTGGACGGCCAAAGGTTGCAACAGTTCAGACCGAACCGTTGCATCCTTTCGATGGGTTCGAACCTGTTAGTCCCTCCTGGAGCGCTATATATAGCCCTCCGGATTCTCAATTAAAACACACCCCAAGTAAACAACTTTCTATCTGAGTTCTGATGCAGAAGCAAGCCTGCGTTCTGAACTGGGAAGTAAAGTTTCAAAGCGACTTCCAGCGAGAAGTGGGAAATCTGTAACTCGGTTTCCGAAGTGACTTCCAAAGAGGATTCTGCAAAATTCGTTCTGAAAGAGGGCTTAGAAAATTCAACAAATTCTTTTATAGAATTGTTGTCTGAATCTAAGACTTCTGAAGAAGAATATTCTCCAACCTTCCTTCGTCCTCAACAGTGGGTGCTACTCCAAAGTAAAGGCAAATATTCATCCGAAATTTGTCCTTGTACCACTGCTTCAACGATCCTGTGAAGGTACTGGTTGACTACGGTTCGACCGTACGGTGATTTGGTAGTGCTATCCAAATACCGTGAAGGAGTGTTGAATCTTGGGAGACCAGCGTCCATTATCCCGTTAGCACCGGTGCGGGAGACGTAATTGTCTTAAGGAGATTCGCTCTAAGCGTACCTCACTCCAAATACTGTATAAGTGGATTAAGTCCTTTATACAGGGGATATACTTTACAGTATATCAAGACTGACTTAGATTCAGTCTAATCGGTGCTTTAACCAAGGAAGAAAATTGAAAGGTGATTCTTAAATTAAGGAACGTTCTATTGAACGGAAAACCTCCCACCTGATATTTGCCGACCTGGCCAATTAAATTGTTGATATCTCAGTGATCTTAATTAGTTGTCAGATTGATTCCTGTTAAGTAGAATACCAACAGTAGTTAGAGGCTCTCTATAGGAAGCAAGAAGTCTGATGAAGTTCATTATTTTAGATTTTATTAAAAATGATGAATTGAGATTGTTGGAGATACAAGCCCACAGAATTTTTCTTTTTTTTCTTTTTTTCCCTGTAAACAAATAAAATATACAAAAATAGTAACTGGCGACTCAGCAGGAATGGCATCTCTCTGTCAAGAACACGGGTTTTTTTTTTCATCTTTCTTTGTTTTTGTTCTTTCCTCCAGTGCGACGTCAGCAGCACGCGTTGCAATAAGCACGTGAATCTCCATGAAAGCAAACTGGGGGAGGGACGCTATCCCTCGAGAAACATGTGACCAGCAGCAGCACAGCTCCGGCTAGATTCAGTTTTATTTGTTGAGCACGGTCTTGATACACAATGATTTGGATAACTCTATCTAGAAATTAGTGTTTTGAGATGGTGTCTCAAGTCGTTATAAGTGGCGTCAGAGTCACGTCCCGAACTTGGCTGCGTGTGTGAGTGATATTCGACCGCCCAAATGGACCCAAAAAAACACAGAAGTTCCCTATAAAGTTAGTTGGGCGCTCAATGATTTGATAGCAGTGCAGGATGCTACAATTTATGCTTCACGTAAGGCGTATATGTCTCGCGCGGTGAAGATTTATGATCTCGATGGAGTATATGGTCTTTCAGGTATAAAGAAAAATGAGCTTACAGGGAGACTCTTTATTCGAGGCGAGATTGTCGAGTTGAATATTGAGTATATAAAGATTTGAGCAACATCATCTAGAAAGCTAACGTTTTGAGATGGTGTTTCAAGTCCTTACATTTCTATCATCTACTTCTTTATCTCCATCATCACCTTCACTCTCTGTCTCTCTCTCTCTCAGTGCTCAACTCATCAGTGAGCCCACCATTCAACTTGTTGCAATATACACAGGAACAAAGTACTCAGTAGCCAGTACTAACACAACCAATTTTTGTTTCAAGTTAATTGACAAATTGAGCTCTCGCTGATTGATTTCTCCCAAAAAACCAAAAAAAGGAAAAGAAAAAAGACTACTGTAGTTAGTTTGTATGGACATGATGAATCTAACTGGGTCTGTGTTGTGCCTACAACAACAACCTGATGAGGATCTCTTGAATCTCCCAAGCACGAAGAACAATTTCAAACAGCACAAAAACAACAAGAGAAAGCACACGCGCAAACAAACAATTTAACGAGGTTCGGCCTCAATGCCTACGTACTCGGGGCAATCAAAAGAGATGTTTTTACTTTGGAAGATTGATTACAATTACTAGCAGCCTCTCTCAAGTCTCAAGAGAGCTCCAGCAATTCCAGTATTCAGTTACGAACCCTAGAAAATAGCCACAGCCTTTAAATACAAACAGGTTTCCAAACCTGCAATCGCAGCCCGTACCCGCTTGTCGGTCAACCGGACGGTCGACCGACCCCTTCCACCGGTCGACCGGTCGGTCGACAGGGTGCCCAACAGAGAGTTGGGTACTTTCAGTCGGTCGACCAGGCGGTCGACCAAGCTCCAACTTGTGCACGTTGTGCACGTCGGTCGACCGGCGCGATCGACCGAAGTTCTGATACTGTGGGCGGTCGACCGGGCAGGTGACCGGCCAACCTATTTCTTGCTGCTGCTACTGTTTTCTGCTGTTGTTCCCTTCGGTTTTTCATCGTCGACTTCCTCAGCGATCACTCGACGACCCATGTCAACTCCTCAGCAAATACTTCTCTCTTTTCAACAATTCTCCACCTCGGTGAAGATTCTCCAAATCTGAGCCGAACTGTCCATCGACTCGAGAGCGGCTGCACCAATGTGGTTGCCTACGTACCCTGCCCAAGGATTCAAGCCGTCCGTAGTTCATCCAAATGAGCTTCAGCAAGCTCAAACTACCTGAAGGACATGGAGCAAATCTTTGCAATGTACAAACTTCACTCCCGACACCACCTTAGTAAGCATGTCGGCTGAATTCTCCGAAGTGTGAATCTTCAACAGTTCGATGTCACCCTCTTCTAGAATTTTCCGAACGAAGTGGTACCTGACGTCAATATGCTTCGTCCTTGCGTGATAGACCTGGTTCCTGGCCAAGTAGATGGCGCTCATGCTATCACAGTTTATCTTCAGCAGATCCTGTTCCACGCCCAAGTCATCAAGCAACCCTTGAAGCCAGATTGCCTCCTTCATGGCCTCTGTCATAGCCATATACTCAGCCTCTGTGGTTGACAAAGCGACGGTGGACTGTAGTGTGGAGCGCCAACTCACGGTGCCTGAGAGAATGTGAAGACATATCCCGTTGTCGACCGGCGCTTGTCAAGGTCACTTACATAGTCTGAATCAACATACCCTATGCACTCTTGCTTTCCCGTGTTGTCCTTCTCAAACACTAGGCCTACATCAATTGTTCCTTTGATGTACCTCAAGATCCATTTCACAGCTTCCCAATGACCCTGTCCCGGATCATGCATGTATCGGCTCACCATGGAGACGGCCTGTGATAGATCTGATCTCGTACACACCATAGCGTACATCAAGCTACCCACCGCACTGGCATATGGAACGTGAGACATATACTCACGCTCTTGAACACTCCTCGGAGACATCTTTGCAGACAATTTGAAGTGAGGAGCCATAGGTGTACTTACAGACTTGGTATCCTTGCTGATATTGAACCTCTGCAGTACCTTCTCCAAATAGCCCTTCTGAGTCAAACTCACCCTGCCAACTCTCCGGTCTCTAGTGATCTCCATGCCCAACACTTTCCTAGCTTCGCCCAGGTCCTTCATCTCAAACTCTGATGATAGATTCTTCTTCAGAGCATCAATAGCAGATCTCGATCTCGAAGCAATCAACATATCATCTACATAAAGAAGTTGATAGATATATTCACCTGATGGTAACTTATTGTAGTACACACATGGGTCATAGTGACTACGTGTGTACTTCTTCTTTCTGATGAAGCTATCAAATCGCTTGTACCACTGTCTAGGAGACTGCTTCAATCCGTACAGCGACTTCTTTAGCTTGCATACTAACTCTTCCTTCCCTTCCGATCTCCTCCTCTAGATCGCCATGGAGAAAGGCGGTCTTCACATCGAGTTGGTCAAGGTCCAACTCATTCTGCGCAACCAAGGCCAATAGAATACGAATTGATGAATGTTTAACCACAGGAGAGAATACCTCGTTGTAGTCAATTCCTTCCCTCTGAGTGTAGCCTTTAGCCACCAACCGAGCCTTGTAGCGCACTGCATCTTCTTGGAGAGATCCTTGCTTCTTAGCATACACCCACTTGCATTCTATGGCCTTCTTCCCTTTGGGTAACTTGGTGAGTTCCCATGTGTCATTCTTGTAGAGAGATTGCATCTCTTCATTCATGGCCTCTTTCCACATCTTCGCTTCCGAACTGATCTCAGCTTCTCTGAAGGTAGATGGAATAGCCTCCTCAATGATTGGAAGTGCATATGCTACGACCATATCAGTGGTGAGCCAA
>JAVJIF010021366.1:0-37851 GCA_038442645.1 Agave tequilana
TGGAGGTAAAGATTTGATCTTTTCTATTTATGTTTATTTTCACTAATCATTTTTCGTATTACATTGAAGAATCTATTGAGGAGATGGACAGAAGCAGTCAATCATCGGTGAAATTCGTGAGTCATCTTCCAACGAAGATTGTTGTCGTGAAGTTTGACAGTACGAATAATTTTAGAATGTGGAGATGTGAAGTGATTGATACCCTGACGGTATCAAATCTCGAAGACTCTCTGCATCTGAAAGAAAAGTCAGAGAAGACATCTAAGAAAGACTGGGACAAGATGAATCGGACAGCGTGTGGTGTTATCAATTCTTATTTGACACAAGAAATCAAGTATCATGTGCTGTATGAGACTTCCGCAAGGAAGATTTGGGAGATCCTCAAAAAGAAGTATCTGACAAAAAGCATCAAGTCTCGACTGCATATGAAGAGGAGGCTTTATCGCTTGCAATTGAAGAGAAGACTCTCCATTGGTGAATCTATGAACAACTGCATAAAGCTTCTTACAGATCTAGTTAATGTGGTGTTGAGATTTTAGAAGAGAACAAAGCGGTGATTCTTCTGAATTCTCTTCTTGATGAAGAGTATGAGACCTTCGTCCTCACTTTGATCAACGGTAAACAAACACTTAATTATAGTGACGTATCAGCTGCCTTGTAAATTACAAAGTGCGGAAGAAGAACAAGCAGTCTTCTTCAAAGATTGATTCAGCAGAAGCATTGACCATAAAAGACAAAAGTTTCAGTAAGGAGGGCAAAGACGATCATGGTACATCGAAGTTCAGACCAGATTTTAGAGATTTGAAGAAGAACAGTGTGCCATCTGCAAAGAGTTAGGACACTGAAAGGTTGATTGTCCAAGAATCAAAGATAAGAATAAGGAGTCGAAGACCAAGGCAAATCTCGAAAGGATGATCAATACCCAATCGGGTAGTACTTCACAGGTAGGGGTTCGAACTTAGACTCATCGGCATTCTCTTTCTCACTCACTCCTCCATCTATTGGTTACTCAAGTGATTCTGAGTAGATGCTAGATGCAGGAGCTAGCTATCATTTGTATCCCAACAGGGATTGATTTTCTAACTTTGAGAAACTAGATGAATGTTCTGTTGTCAGGGGTGATTATCGTCCATATACTATGGAAGAGATAGGGACGGTCCATATCAAGATGTTTGATGGGATGGTGCGAAAATTGAAGAATGTAAGGTATGTACCTAAACTGAAAGAAATCTTATCTCAGTTGGTGCCTTGAAAGCGTTAGTCTTGAAGTATCTATTAGAGATAGTGTTTTCAAGATTATTAAAGGCTTGATGGTTGTTTTGAAGGCATCCGATGCAATAACCTTTACTACTTGAAGGGTTGCACAATTAGAGGGTAAGTGGTGACCTCTACAAATTTAGATAATGATTGCACCCTACTCTGGCATATGAAGCTCAAACATACAGAAAAAAGTCTTTACAATCTCTTACAAAGTAAGGTTTATTCAAATGTGCCAGTACCTATAAATTGAAATTTTATGAACATTGCGTCATCGGAAAGAAGACTAAGGTGAGATTCGGCACCAAGATTCATTGCACGAGGGGATTCTGAATTATATTCACATAGATGTCTGGGGACCTACCAAGATGGCATCTATTGAAGGTAATCACTACTTTGTACCTTTTCTAAATGATTACTCTAAGCGATGTTGGGTATATATCATAAACCATAATAGGAAGTCCTGGAGTTGTTTATGAAGTGGAAGAAGAATATGGAGAAGAGTTTGGGAAGGAAGATCAAGATACTTCGTTCAGACAACGAGGAGAGTATACAAGTGATCCTTTCCTACAGCTATGGTCCAATGAGGGTATAGAAAGACATTTCACAGTAAGAAAAACATCGCAACAAAATGGGGTGGCTGAAAGGATGAACAGGATCTTGCTAGAGACGGTCTGGTGCATGTTATCCAATGCTGGCATATTGAAATCTTTTGGGCTGAGGCATTTGCATATGCTTGTCATCTCGTTAACAAGTTGTGTTTGTCTGCAATAGGATGTACAACTCCTCTAGAGGTTTGGTTAGGAAACTGGCTCAGGATTATGATTCGCTATGGGTATTTGAGTATCTGGCCTACTATCATGTCAAGAAAGATAAGTTAGACCCAATGGCGAAAAAAAGTGTGTTTGTAGGATTCAACAAAGGAGTAAAAGGGGAATCTGAATGACAGAAAATTAATCTTGAGCAGAAAGTAACGTTTTGACGAGGTTTCAATGGTGAAGCCTACAGACTCTCAGCGGGTGAGAGTCAGATGACCAACAGGATATTATAGCAGGTGGAGAGTGATGATACTTCACTGTCTCTAGATAAATCAATATCATTTGAGATCATACCCTCGATGACACAGGGTGGTGATCAGGTAGCCGAACAGGATGTTGATGAGGAGGAGAAGGATCAAGGATAGGTTGTGGTTAATGTCCAAGAATCCATTGCAGTTAGAAGAACCCAAGAAATTCATGTAAGCCCAGTTGGCTCACTACTAACATGATCGTGGTCTATACTCTCCCATTCATTGAGGAGGTTGTCCCGTCTATATATAGGAAAGGTGAAATCAATTTGGAGTCCAAGATGTGGAAGGATGTCAGATGGAAGAGATGAGTTCTCTACACAAAAATGATACTTGAGAACTGTCAGAGTTGCCCAAGAGAAAGAAGGTGATCGATTGTAAGTGGGTATTTGAAAAGAAATAAAGATCTCCAGATGATAATTTATGCTACAAAGCCAGATTCGTAGCTAAAGGCTACATGCAGCGAGAAGGCATTGACTACAACGAGGTATTCTCACCCATTGTGAAGCACTCGTCTAGTCAGATTTTACTGGCATTGGTGGTATATATGAGTTAGAATTTGATCAGCTCAACATGAGGACCACTTTCTCCATGATAATCTTGAAGAGGAGATCTACATGTCTCCGCCGACAAGATTCAAAACTGCAGAAAAGGAACATATAGTATGCAAGTTGAAAAAAAATTGCTTTATGGATTAAAGCAATCACCAAGGTTGTGGTATAAACATTTTGACAGCTTCATATGAGTCAAAAGGCACATAGAGGCCATTACGATTCATGTGTGTATTACAATAAGCTACCGAGTAGAAGTACATCTATCGAGTGTTATATGTGGACAATATGCTCATCACTTTCAAGAGCAGATCTACAATTGATAAACCGAAAAAAGACTTGTCTTCTGAATTCGAGATGAAAGATCTGGGTGAAGCAAAAAAGGCATTAGGCATGGAGATTGAGCGAAATCGAACAGGTGGAAAGGCTAGCCTGACGCAAAAGGGGTATTTGAAGAAGGTACTTCAGAAATTTAACATCAATGGTGAATGAAATCTGTAAGTACACCATTGGCCCTTCATCTCAAGTTAAAAGTTATTATGTCTCCTATTTTTATTGAAGAGCGTGACTATATGACTCATGTAGTAGGTAGTTTAATGTATGTAATAATGTGTACAAGGCCCGATTTGTCACAAGTTGTCTCAATGGTAAACAGATACATGCACGATCTCAGCATGGGTCATTGGGAGGCAGTGAAGTGAATTTTATAGTACATCAAAGGTACCATAGATATGGTTTGGTATTCAAGAAGGATTTTACAGGTAAGCAGAAGTGTATCGGATACATTGATTCGACTACGCTGGAGACCTCGACAAATGTCGGTCTACAATGGAATATGTGTTTACATTGTCCTAAGTACCGATTAGCTGGCGCTCTACTCTATAGTCTATTATCACATTACTACTACGAAGGCCGAGTATATGAATATGACGGAGGCTATGAGGGAGGCAATTTGGCTTCAAGGGTTAATTGATGACTTGCGTATTGATTAGAAACTGTTGAAGATCAATTGTGATAGTATGAGTGTTATCTATTTGGTAAAGTGTGACGCCCCGATCCGGCAGGTACGGAGACATCACTGTGACGTATATACGCAGGTCGGAAATACCCTCACATATATACGCTAAGCTTCAGTACAGGCGAGAATCAGAGGCGGAAACACAGTGGCAATATACATTCCAACAGAATAATACGAGTACATGGTTATCACAGAAAGCGATACAATATTACAGAAATATTACATCACCAGAAAATATAAAAGTACATAATACATGAAGAGATGTACAAAAACTGAGAGGTGCTCACAAGTAGCAAGAGGGCCTCAGGAGCCAAACAGGAGAAAAGCAGGGAGGAAGAGCTACGGCGATGTCCGAGCTTCTACTGCACTCAGATCACCACGGAGGATCCGCTGCGCACTCTAATCAGTTACAGCCAAGCCACCATGGTCCAGACTTCAGGATCTGACATGAGAATTTAGGGTTGTTAGTAACCCCAGCGAGTACATATGACAAAGCCAAATGGCATACATAACAGGCACACGTGTATATGATCAAGTGATGTGGTCCAGACATGCAGGTACAGGAAATGACAAGTAATATAAGGAAAATGACAGTAAATCCGAGATCAAGTAAATACATGTATATCAATAAGTTTGAATCGAAAAACATGCATGAAAAATGGTATAGAGAGCATAGGTACACATAATCATGCGACAAAATATGGCAAACATGTGATAAATACACTAAACACGTGATAAATATAAGTATTGACAAAACTAGTTGTATAAGCTTAGGTTACGGATTCATAGGGTTGATTCGTCGAGGGGATATCCAAATAAGGAAACCCTCATCTATATACCACATATCCGATGTCACCATCATCTGAATTCATACAACTTGAGTTGCACTCAGGGTAACAGAACTAGAGTGTGTCTGGAGTAATCATGGTATCACAGAGGTAATGTGTTATAAAACAGGGTGTCAACTCAGAGCATAATACTATAACTGGAGAATATAAAGGTGTTACATTTTAATTGATCCAATAATAATAATCAGTACCGTTGATATTTCAATCACCTCCCTACCAGCGCCTCACATCACCGATAGTCCATACTAGAGTTCGCACTCTGTAGAACTTACCCGGGTCTGATATGTGAGTACCAGGACCCAAAAAAAGGAGAGACCAAATATCACACGTTCCTAACCTTATTACTGTTTGGTTGTTTTATGTTATTCATCCGATTCATATGCTTTTGTATGTGCTACCGGCATACATACATCCACTTATGAATAAGACGAGTTATTATTTGGAAACTGATAAATCTGATGGCTCATATTTATAGTGGGTCCCGTGTCTGCCCGGGACTAACTCAGGAGTACAGGCTACTGCTTTCGGGGACTTATCATTACGCGCCCCACACGACACTTCAGATTCAGGCTACTGCTTCTAGGGACTTATCATTACGCGCCCCACACGACATTTCAGAAATATCACCATTATAAATATGACATCATACCGGTTTCCATCAGTTTCCCCCACCCAGTGTAAGTTGAGTATTTTATTATATATATTGTCCAAAGATAATGTCCACAAGTGTATACAGTATAACCATGATTATCCAACTACGGGAATTAACAGGAGTATAATATCAGGAGTCACCCTTTTTCAAGGGTTCAGGAATACATGAGTCAGGAGTTCAGGAGTACCAAATATCTAGTAACAGTATAATAATCATGCCAACTCCCCGTAAAAGTAATAGTCATGAATATGTAATATATTATATGTGCCACAATATCAGGTCGAGTGTTATTATATCAGGTGTCAGGTACCAGGCGATAAATATAGCATGGTAAGTAACGGTGTCAGATATCAGGGTCAGGTATAGCATGGCAAGTACCGTTATCAGATATCAAATAATAAGTATAGCATGGCAAGTACCGGTGTCGGAAATCATATGTCAAATATAGCATGGCAAGTATAAGTATTGGGTATCATATGTCAAATATAGCATGGCAAGTACCGTTGTCGGGTATCATATGTCAAATATAGTATGGCAAGTACCGACGTCGGGTTCACATGTCAAATATAGCATGACAAGTACCGGTGTCGGGTATCATGCGTCAAATATAGCAGGCCAAGTATCAGGTGTATATATGTCACGGTCAGGTAATTAATATGTCGGTGATAGTTATAATATCAAATATCAGGTATCAACTGGTCACATCACATGGTACAGGAGAACGGCATAAACATATCAAACTCTTCACTACCATTTTTATACTAATAAATTATCTTTTAATTAGCTATGCGAAGCCGGGTAAAGCAGGAGCAGATCTAGGCATACCCGGTGTAACCCCCTGATCCCTGATGTACGTATCACAGTATCAGTACTCGATACGACGTATAAAATTGACTGACCTCCTTGGTAGTCCGATTGAGCTGATTTCAGTTTCAAATATCATTTTCTAATATGTTAAATTTTTCAGAATTTTCTAGAATTTTTCTGGATTATGTTGGAAAATCTCCGTAGTCGGTGTCGACGATACCGATAAGCGGATCTCTGATTTTTAATTTACAAACGGAGTTGTATTTTGAGAATTCACTTTCACCATGTGTCTTAGAATCGTATTATCTACGTTAGGGTATTTTTGGGGATTTTCTGAATTTATCGAAAATTCGGCCAAACCGGTGTCGCCCAGTACCGGTGGCATCTTCCAGGATTTTTAATTTGCAAACCAGATAGAATTTTTTCAAACCATTTTCATATTATGTCTCAGGATAATATTTTTTAATTTCTGTAATTTTTGGGTACCATTTGGAGTTAGTTAATTTTTGACGTTAAAATAATATTAATTAATTAAATTATGATTTCATTAAAATAATATTAATTATGATTTTCATTTCTTGTCTTTTCTTTTTCTACAATCTTCTTCCCCCCACCGCATTTTTCAATCAACCGAACGCATTAAAAACCCCACCGCCTTCTCTCTCTCTTTCTCCCTTAAAAATCTCTCCCACACACTCTCTCTCTCTTAAATCTCTCACACTCTCTCCACTTCCCTCCAATACTCTCTCTCTCTCTCTCTTCTCTCTCTCTCTCTCTCTCTCTGTGATAGCCGCCTGGAAGGCCGGACCACCGTCGGCGACCCTGGTCGTCGCCGGCAGGCCGGTGGCGGTGCCCGGCACCACCATCACACCCGCCGCGGGGCACCCCCTAATCCCCCTCCTTTCTTTCTTCTTTTCTTCTTCTTTTTCTTTTTCTTTCTTCTTTTCTTCTTCTGCTGCTTCTTCTACTTCTTCTATTCTTCTCTCCCTCTCTCGAGTTTTTGGCCGTAGGCGCCGGCGAGGGCTGAGTCGCCGCCGGCGCCGGCGAGGCGGGCTGGCCGCCGCCAGCCCGTGCCCTCTCTCTCTCTCTCGTTCTCTCTTTCTTCTTCTAATGGGTTTAAATCCAAAACCCATTAAATCTAACCCATTAACCTGTTAACCCGATTGGGTTTATTTTAAAACTCGTTAACCCATTACCCATTAACTTAAGTTAACTGGGTATGGGTCGTGGATCTGGACCCGACCCGTTACGAGCCCAACCCGCTCCAAAACCCAATAAAGGTAAAATTACAGAAAACTCCCTGCTACATTTTAGTAATTGCATTTGAAATATGTTTATTACATATTTAACCCATTTCTATTACTTTTAGTATTCGGGCGATATCTGAAGCATCCGGACTCGATTTGGACGATTCTGGAACCGTTGCGATCGTGGGAACGAGAGCTACATTCCCATGACCAGTTTGTGAGTGTTTTTCTTTTATAAATTATAGTTGTCATGTTCAATTAAATTGATTGATACTTTAACCAATGAGTCGTGTTATCAGTACATCACTGTAACTATTATGTAAATCATAATTCTCAGAATATCACTGTAAATAGAATTAAATAGAATTCTTGAGTTATTATAAACTATAGATGACTATATCGGGATTTCTTAAGTTAAGAATGTTACTAAGTAAGGTCCCTAATAAGTTGATAATCTTGTGATCTTGATCATATTAATAATATTGGAATAATTATTACAATAGGGATATATGGTATGATCCCCATTACGAGACTCACACTGAACACCAGTCCTACCTGCATTCGTCTTATCATTACACGAACATTCTAGCACACTGGACATTGCATTTAGGATAATTACCGATTACACTAGACACTATTATGTTATGTACAAGTGTCACTGTTACGCAGACACTGATACACATGACACTAGTATAGCATGTTCTTGGATCACTGTTATATATATTCACCGGTATACATGCATTGCCTGTTTTTATATTCTTGTCACATAGATCATCATTCATATTGCATGTATTATTGTTGCATGTATCTTCCTGTATTCCCGGTACATGAATATTTCCCGTTACTGATATTGATATTCCCGTTATTGGATATATAGCTGTTGATATGCGATGTGTGGCATCCCACATCAACTATTTCCTATTTCCCGTTATCATGCTATCAACAAAGCGCATATCCTTTTATCGTATTACTTGTACCATGCACTGTTCTAGTACTTGATATATTGTGTAGTTCATACTTGTATTCTGGTACACCAGTTATTAGCACAGTCACGCCAGCGTCCGGCGGAACATGTGTGGAACTAAGTGCCACACGGAGCAAAGTGCCACATCACACCTATCCGTGGTGGGGGCCACCTCTTGAATCCTCACTCCGTCTGGTGTTGGGTGACGAGGATGTCTCCGGTGTTCTTATTATTGATTATTGTTACTGACCAGACTCAGTATTCTTGTTATATATGGTATTCCCGTTATACGCACGGTCATGCTGGTGTCCGGCACTTGGTGTGTGGAACTAAGTGCCACACGGAACAAAGTGCCACACCACAGACATGGTGGGAGCCACCTCTTGAATCCGTAGGGGCCACCTCTAGAATCCCACATCGCAGGGTGTCGGCATGATGGAGGCATCCTCAGTGCACTGACTATTCAGACCCAGTACATGATACATTAATAACCCAACAATAGTGACGTCAGGAACACTTGTTATTTGGTCACTCTCTCGTTTGGATAATGGTACCCGTATGCCATGTCCGGATGGGTTCGACTGGAGTGCGGGCTCCAGTATGAACTGCCAGTGGTATGAGACACTGGAAGAGATTGATTAAAATACCGAGTGATACTGCTTGTTATTATTGTATAAATAACATGACATACCTGATACATGTATACTATTGTGTAGTTGTACTTGTAACTGTTCCTGTTCTTTTATCCACTATCATGTTACCTGTAGACTTTGCTACATTACTTGATACTTGTTACACTTCGTGTGGTGACACACTCTTCATGTACACGTATGCATTGCATGCCTTTAGTTCCTGTATACCCTATAGACACTAAGCATGTATACTCACATCGCTATAGAATGGTTGCATACTTCATCTGCATGTTCATTTCCATCACGGCACCACCAGACAACATATTTATTATATCAAACTGGAGACTACTGTGGACATGACCCGATGATAACATGCTAGGTAGTGATGGAATTACGAGATGACATGTTTATATATTTCTACTGCTTATTATATGCTTATTATATGGTATCACTAATACAACATCATGTATTATATATTATTATCGTGTTTGTATTACTATTGTATATATTACCTCCTCTTTCATTTTACCACTCACTAGGTCGCTTTCTGACGACCCTGAGTTTGCGTGCCCAGGTTGGAGATCCGAGTTATCGTTTTGGTCAGAGAGTTCATATGGTTCACATCGGAGACTCATCATTGAGACTATTCATTGAATCCTTGTGCTTTGTTTCTGTTATCATATGTATCCCTGTTTTCCTATCTGTTATGATCACTAACCTCTTTCTGCAGGTATTCTTGTACTTATTTTCTGCTGGAACCCTTGTGTATATGGAGGCTATGTCCTGTACTGAGACTTAACGTACGCGTGAGGGTGTTTTCACCTCGCGTATGTACGTCGCCATAACGTCTCCGTATCCTCGGTATCGGGGCGTTACATTGTGATATTAGAGCCTAGGTTCACACCTGGTGTGGGTAACCATCTGGGTCAATGCTTGGGCTCTTACCAACAGGACAATCAGGTTCAGATTAACTTATCTGTATCTGAATTTGGGGATTCCAGCGACGAGTACAAGAATACACTGTCATTGACAATTCATTCCTTAACTCTTTTGTATTCCTTACTTACAGTTGTCCACCAGAATATCCGATTTTCTTCTCGCTTCCTTTGCATCCTATTGCTTCCAATCCGTTCGTGTTAGTTCACTACCATACTTCTCCATCCCGAGTTCCTTAGAGATAGCAGAGTGCGCAGCGGAAGTGTCGTGGACCTGTAACATTTAGGCTTTGGGGTTGAAAATATTGTTCTCACACCTGAATTAAAATTTCGAGGACGAAATTTTTTTGTAAGGTGGGGCGAAATGTAACCCCCTGATCCCTGATGTACGTATCACAGTATCAGTACTCGATACGACGTATAAAATTGACTTGACCTCCTTGGTAGTCCGATTGAGCTAATTTCAGTTTCAAATATCATTTTCTAATATGTTAGATTTTTCAGAATTTTCTGGAATTTTTCTGGATTATGTTGGAAAATCTCCGTAGTCGGTGTCGACCGATACCGATAAGCGGATCTCTGATTTTTAATTCACAAACGGAGTTATATTTTGAGAATCCGCTTTCACCATGTGTCTTAGAATCGTATTATCTACGTTAGGGTATTTTTGAGAATTTTCTGAATTTATCGAAAATTCGGCAAAACCGGTGTCGCTCGGTACCGGCGACATCTTTCAGGATTTTTAATTTGCAAACCAGATAGAATTTCTTCAAACCGTTTTCATATTATGTCTCAGGATAATATTCTTTAATTTTTATAATTTTTTGGGTACCATTCGGAGTTAGTTAATTTTTGACCCATTAAAATAATATTAATTATTTAAATTATGATTTCATTTCTCTTCTCTTTTCTTTTTCTACAATCTTCTTCCCCCCACCGCCTTTTTCAATCAACCGAATGCATTAAAAACCCACTGCCTTCTCTCTCTCTCTTAAATCTCTCACACTCTCTCTCTCTCTAAATCTCTCACACTCTCTCTCTCTCCACTTCCCTTCCAATACTCTCTCTCTCTCTCTCTCTCTCTCTGTGATAGCCGCCTGGAAGGCCGGACCACCGCCGGCGGCCCTGGTCGTCGCCGGTAGGCAGGTGGCCGGTGCCCGGCACCACCATCGCACCGCCGCCGGGGCACCCCCTAATCCCCCTCCTTTCTTTCTTCTTTTCTTCTTCTTTTTCTTTTTCTTTCTTCTTTTCTTCTGCTGCTGCTTCTTTTACTTCTTCTATTCTTCTCTCCCTCTCTCGAGTTTTTGGCCATAGGCGCGGGCGAGGGCTGAGTCGCCGCCGGCGGGGCGGCGCCGGCGCCGGCGAGGCGGGCTGGCCGCCGCCAGCCCGTGCCCTCTCTCTCTCGTTCTCTCTTTCTTCTTCTAATGGGTTTAAATCCAAAACCCATTAAATCCAACCCATTAACCTGTTAACCCGATTGGGTTTATTTTAAAACCCGTTAACCCATTACCCATTAACTTAAGTTAATTGGGTATGGGTCGTGGATCTGGACCCGACCCGTTACGAGCCCAACCCGCTCCAAAACCCAATAAAGGTAAAATTACAGAAAACTCCCTGCTACATTTTAGTAATTGCATTTGAAATATGTTTATTACATATTTAACACATTTCTATTACTTTTAGTATTCAGGCGATATCTGGAGCATCCGGAATCCGATTTGGACGATTCTGGAACCGTTTCGATCGTGGGAACGAGAGCTACATTCCCATGGCCAGTTTGTGAGTATTTTTCTTTTTTAAATTATAGTTGTCATGTTCAATTAAATTGATTGATACTTTAACCATGAGTCGTGTTTATCAGTACATCACTGTAACTATTATGTAAATCATAATTCTCAGAATATCACTGTAAATAGAATTAAATAGAATTCTTGAGTTATTATAAACTATAGATGACTATATCGGGATTTCTTAAGTTAAGAATGTTACTAAGTAAGGTCCCTAATAAGTTGATAATCTTGTGATCTTGATCATATTAATAATATTGGAATAATTATTACAATAGGGATATATGGTATGATCCCCATTACGAGACTCACACTGAACACCAGTCCTACCTGCATTCGTCTTATCATTACACGAACATTCTAGCACACTGGACATTGCATTTAGGATAATTACCGATTACACTAGGTACTA
Source organism: Agave tequilana (assembly GCA_038442645.1). Classification (NCBI taxonomy): domain Eukaryota; kingdom Viridiplantae; phylum Streptophyta; class Magnoliopsida; order Asparagales; family Asparagaceae; genus Agave; species Agave tequilana. The sequence continues at coordinate 12,177 of JAVJIF010021366.1, forward strand.
TTATGTTATGTACAAGTGTCACTGTTACGCAGACACTGATACACGTGACACTAGTATAGCATGTTCATGGATCACTGTTATATATATTCACCGGTATACATGCATTGCTTGTTTTTATATTCTTGTCATATAGATCATCGTTCATATTGCATGTATTATTGTTGCATGTATCTTCCTGTATTCCCGGTACATGAATATTTCCCGTTACTGATATTGATATTCCCGTTATTGGATATATAGCTATTGATATGCGATGTGTGGCATCCCACATCTACTGTTTCCTGTTTCCCGTTATCATGCTATCAACAAAGCGCATATCCTTTTATCGTATTACTTGTATCATGCACTGTTCTAGTACTTGATATACTGTGTAGTTCATACTTGTATTCTGGTATACCAGTTATTAGCACAGTCACGCCAGCGTCCGGCGGAACATGTGTGGAACTAAGTGCCACATCACACCTATCCGTGGTGGGGGCCACCTCTTGAATCCGTGAGGGCCACCTCTAGAATCCTCACTCCGTCTGGTGTTGGGTGACGAGGATGTCTCCGGTGTTCTTGTTATTGATTATTGTTACTGACCAGACTCAGTATTCTTGTTATATATGGTATTCCCGTTATACGCACGGTCATGCTGGTGTCCGGCACTTGGTGTGTGGAACTAAGTGTCACACGGAACAAAGTGCCACACCACAGACATGGTGGGGGCCACCTCTTGAATCCGTGGGGGCCACTTCTAGAATCCCACATCGCGGGGTGTCGGCATGATGGAGGCATCCTCAGTGCACTGACTATTCAGACCCAGTACATGATACATTTAATAACCCAACAATAGTGACGTCAGGAACACTTGTTATTTTGTCACTCTCTCGTTTGGATAATGGTACCCGTATGCCATGTCCGGATGGGTTCAACTGGAGTGCGGGCTCCAGTATGAACTGCCAGTGATATGGGACACTAGAAGAGATTGATTAAAATACCGAGTGATACTGCTTGTTATTATTGTATAAATAACATGACTTACCTGATACATGTATACTATTGTGTAGTTGTACTTGTTACTGTTCCTGTTCTTTTATCCACTATCATGTTACATGTAGACTTTGCTACATTACCTGATACTTGTTACACTTCGTGTGGTGACACACTCTTCATGTACACGTATGCATTGCATGCCTTTAGTTCCTGTATATCCTATAGACACTAAGCATGTATGCTCACATCGCTATAGAATAGTTGCATACTTCATCTACATGTTCATTTCCATCACGGCACCACCAGACAACATATTTATTATATCAAACTGGAGACTACTGTGGACATGACCCGATGATAACATGCTAGGTAGTGATGGAATTACGAGATGACATGTTTATATATTTCTACTGCTTATTATATGTTTATTATATGGTATCACTAATACAACATCATGTATTATATATTCTTATCGTGTTTGTATTACTATTGTATATATTATCTCCTCCTTCATTTTACCACTCACTAGGTCACTTTCTGACGACCCTGGGTTTGCGTGCCCAGGTTGGAGATCCGAGTTATCGTTTTGGTCAGAGAGTCCATATGGTTCACATCGGAGACTCATCATTGAGACCATTCATAGGTATCCTTGTGCTTTGTTTCTGTTATCATATGTATCCCTGTTTTCCTATCTGTTATGATCACTACCCTCTTTCTGCAGATATTCTTGTACTTATTTCCTGCTGGAACCCTTGTGTATATGGAGGCCATGTCCTATACTGAGGCTTAACGTACGCGTGAGGGTGTTTTCACCTCGCGTATGTACGTCGCCATAATGTCTCCGTATCCTCGGGATCGGGGCATTACACCTGGTATAATACCGGTTCGACAAGATATAATAAAGGCCGGCAGCTATTTATAAAACATGATAATTATTTATATAACATATACTAACTTGCATAAAGAGATATCATGTATTAAAATCAAGATAATAATTATTAAACATGAAATGATGGTAATAAAGTAAGAAATGTACTCGCCTGAACCGGGATGAAATACGGTTAATAATTGGGGAATCAGCGAACCGTACGAGCAAGCCACTAGCCCATAGTTATATTTTAAAATATATATATATATATTATAGAGGGAATGAGAGAAGAGAGAGAGAGGAGAGAGAAAGTTGTAGGAAGGAGAGAGAGAAAATAAAGAGTTTTTAGAAAAGGAATAGGAATTAAAAGGGGAGGGGTATGGTTGTAAATATAGGGAAGTAATTTGAGAATGAGGGTATGGGTATTTTAAGAATGTAGAAAAGTGGGTTTTATTTAGGGAAAGGAAATGAAAAGAAAGAAAGAAAGGATTAAAGAAAGAAGGAAGAAAGAAAGAAAGAAAGAAAGAAGAAAGAAGGAAAAGAAATAGTGGGGGGGAGGTGGCCGGCCGGCGGCGGCGCCGCGCCGGCGGTGGTGGGGCGCCGCAGCCTAGGGAAGGGGAGGTGGAGTGGGGAGTTGTTGGTTGGGTTGTTGTTGGTGGAGGTGGTGATGGTGGTTGGTGGTGGTGGTGGTGGTTGTGGAGGTGGTGGTGATGATTGGTAGTGTTGGGAAGTTAGAGGAGGAGGAGGAGGAGATGATGATGGGGTGGTGGAAGTGGAGAATTTGATGGAGGTGGTTGTGAATTTTAGAGGAGGAAGGGAGGTGATGGTGGTGGGTTTTGTTGAAATTGGAGGTGGAGAGGTGGTGGTTGAATGAAAAGGAGTTGGTGGAGTAAAGAGGGGGTGTGGGGGAGGGGATGGCCGGCCTAGGGACGGCCGGCGGTGGTGGTGGTGATGGTGGATGCGTCGGCCATGGAGAGGAGAAGGAGGATTGGGTTTAGTTTTGTTGAAGTGGTTAAAATGAAATTTAAATGAAAAATAAAAAGAGAAGGAAGGAAGTGGGAGGTTTTTAATGGAGAGGAGGGAAAATTGAGATGATGAATGGGGATGGAGGGGGGATGGGCTGCAGCAGCAGCCCATCATGCCTTAGTTGTTGCTGCTGCGGCTGTGGAGCAGGGAACCAGGGTATGGGGGGGAAGTCAAAGGGTGGAGAGAGAAAGAAAGAAAATTAAAGAAAAGAAAAAATAAGAAAAAGAAAATAAAATAGTATAAAAATTTTTATTATTAAATAATTTATTTATTATAATTTATAAAAGTATAAAGTAGGGGAATAGAGAAGGAAAAAGCAAGAAAAGAAATGAACGGTAAATTATATTATTATTTTAATAAGGCGAAAATTCGACTGTTTCAGAATCGTTCCGAAAAATTCTCAAAAATAGAAAATATTATTTTAAGATACTCAGTGAAATCAGATTCGAGAAATCTGATTTAATTTTCAAATTAAAAATTCTGAAATCTTCCGACAATACCGGCCGACACCAGAATCGGTAAAATCTTGATAAATTTTGAAAAATCTCAAAAAATGTATTTAAATAGAAAATGAAATTCTAAGAAATAATGTGAAAGCCGTTTTTGAAAATTCAATCTCGTTTGAAAACTAAAAAAATCTGGGAATCAGTCAGTGATGCCGACCGACACCGGTTTTGGAGATTTTGCAGAAAAATTTTAAAAAATTTCAGAAAATCATGAAAAATATAAAATATTAGAAAACAGTTTCTGAAACTGAAATTGGTCAAATCGGACTACCAGAAAAGTCAAATTGGACTATCGGCTGGTGTCGGGTTCCCGGTCCTGGTCAGGGCTGACTCTAGGTCTGAGAATCCAGATCCGATACTCAATAATATAAGCAATCACCACCCAAAAACATATACTGAATTAATAAGGTTGAAAATTTTTGGGTACGTATCTGAGTACGTATCCCGGGTACGGGGTGCTACATAAAGAACCAGGTATATTATGAAAGGATGAAGCATATCGATATCAGGTTCTACTTTGTTCGGGAGATTCTTGATGAGGGTGACATCGAATTACAGAAGATTCACACGAAGAAGAATCCCGATGATATGCTTACCAAGGCTATTTCAGGAGTAAAGTTTGCACATTGCAAAGAGTTGCTCTATATCCCTCCAGTTGCTTGAGCTCGTTAAATCTCATTTGAATGAACTACGGATGGCTTGATCCCCTTGCAGGGGGTACATAGGCAACAACAATGGGGCAGCTCATTAGAGTTGATGTGGTATTATGTTGTGTTCGGCTCAGATTTGAGAAAATCTCCATCGAGGTGGAGAATTGTGGGTATAGAGTGTAAAATCTTAATGGTAGAGTTTTTTAACTCCTTGGTGTTAATACGGAGTTTGCATGAAGTGCTAGGAGGTAGATACGTGGATACACGCCAAAAGAATGAACAGATTGCTTTGTCTGTCGACAGAGACCTATCGACAATCCCACCATGGCTGTCGACATGTTTTTCTTGAAAGTCAGGTATTGAGCAGACTAGCTCAGCCTGTCAACAGGATAATAGGCATGTTGACAGCATATGATCTCTAGGCGGTTACCAAATTAGATTCAGAGTGTGTTTTTTATCCGAATTCGGAGTAGTTAGAGTCTTAATTTTATAAACTCTGTGGTTATATAAAGAGGGGTATTGTTCCTATTATTTATATCATGTACTTGATTAATTTAATAAAATCTCTCTCTTTTTCTGCCCCGAGGACGTAGGCAATTGCCGAACCTCGTTACATCGTGTGTTCTTACTTTCTTTCTTTTGTTTGCTTGTTCCTGTGATTAGTGACTATTTTCTGGTATTGCTATTCTCTATTGTTGAGATTCCAGCACCCTTATGTAATATGCTTTCTTTAGTACCCCTACAAATTTAGTTTAAAACACATCTTGTCCACTACAAGTGTGGAGATTCGAACGCATAACCTTTCACACAGAAAGAAAATGTCTTGTCTTTTGAGCTATGCTTTATTGGCATAAAGTCATGATTAATTAAGAAAGTAAAATCATGATTATGAACACGTCAATTTGCGACACAATCTAACAATATTAACAATATAAGAGAGGTAACGGAAGGGATAAATGTAAATTAAATTTTAGGTTGAATTAATTTTGGGATCTCTAAAATCCTAATTACCTCAATAAAATTCCCATCTCTGTCCTATTTTTTGACCGTTACATAAAGAAAAGAAAAACTAACTGTATCCTGATACAAAAGGGAAATTAAAAGAAGATTATGCATCGTCCATCGACGGTCCAGATCTCCTATCAATTTCTTTAGGGGAGCTATTGCTATCTAGTAAAACAGCAAGCAGATTGTTCTGACCGATCGGTGGGAGCTTCGACTGAGCTTTCAGATTTTTGGGCTGCTTCGTTGCCTTGGGCATGGATTTGGAGACCCTGAGGCAAGCTGTTCCAACTCTCTCCTATTGCTTGTGTTCTCCAAGTGTCCTCCAAGTAATGTTGGTCCAAGTTCAATTAGATGTGAGGAGCTCCACAACTTGGGGAGATAGAGGTGGACTGCATCGCTGTAGTGGTCAAAAATTGATCATCATCAAGATGGTGACGCGTCTCCGAGCAATCAAGTCCCCCATTCGAGGCTTCTGCATCATTTAATACATCCAGCAGCCTCCGCCACATCAGATCCTCCCGAAAACATCCACAGCTTTCAGAATCATTTCACACCGCATCTAAGTCAACCTTCAAGCTCCGTCACCCAGCGCCATTCCGGAGCTACCTCCTGTTTCGAAGACATCGCCCTCTAGAAGCCACCTACAGTCCAAAATTCTAGACTTTATCCCGGAAGTCTCCAATAGTGACCACCGAGATCTCCACCTGCAATTACGCCGCTTCCCCTCTCCCACGTTGAAGACGTGTAACACTCCTATATTCAAAGCGGTCAGTCATTGATAGTGAAGAAATTTCCATCATGCAATCCTAACACTCTAGTGTCTATAATCACGATCGTTACTACAAATCCACACATGAAGGTCGAATAGTTACAGAGGCCTCGTCAGCTCTTAATCACCACGAATAGCTCAGTACAAATAGACCCGCGTCTCCAACGCGCGAAGGAGGCCCAAGATCCTCTCTCTAGACCTAATACCAAGACCCTACCAATACTTTCACAGTCAACCCTAATTCGGAGACACTCCAAACAATTCATGTAACTCGTGTAAATTGACTGATTATAGTAGATTTTTCTCCTCTTCTCTGTAATTTTTTTCTGATTTGAGTATCTATATGAAAATCTTGTGTCTCCGTCTCTTCTATGAGTCGCGATCACCACTCCACACTTACACTCTAAGCCCTATTTCTACTTGTGGTGTGGATCGACGATGTGATTATTCAGATGAAAATCTCCACCACAGTCACATACCACACAACTGCCAATTTAATCTGTAAAGGACTAATAGGACGATTTAGATTCAACAAAGGACGATAATAATGTCAATGTCCGGAGAACATGCCGTATTAATTGCACTTAATTGGCCCATGGCAATTTGCCTCAAACCATCCAACATTGCAACTGTTGAGGTCTCTGGGCCCCTGTAACAAAATATCTAGTGATCAATTTAAATTAACAGATTTAATTAAAGGAAGCTAGCATCAGAAAATCAGTAATTTTTTTTCTTTTTCTACTTTTTTTTTTTTTTTTTTTGAAATATAAGATGAATTCGTTGTATTCTCTTTCAATAGGAGGAATAAAGTTCCTCTCGCTCAGTTAACTGTACTATATTACAAATCATACACGTCATTAATTCTTCTCAAATTTCTCAGTCTTGAATAATAAATTCCATAGAAAAGTAATGATTTTGACTACACATTTAGTCATTGCCTCATGCGATGAGTAAGAGAGGAGCAATTCTCCTCTCCAATATCACCATTTTTGTCATGAGAAGACAAAAACCAGTTATGAAATTATTATTTGAGTTGGACCAAGCTACAATCGTTATTCAAATAATAATAGTAATAATAATAATGCACAAAGAAATTATAAGAGATACACTCATTAAAAGTGTTCCTATATATGTTGTCATATATTAGCTAACAAGGTCGTTGGTTCGAGCTTTGTCGCAGATATATTTATAATATATTTAATTTTGGCCACCGTGACCACTAGTTAGACCCTGAGTTTGCTCTCCAGTGATCGTCAGTTGAATCTCAGTATACAGTAATTTTCTAGCCATAAAAAAAAAAAGTGGAACACATTTCTTTCTCCTTCCTTCCAACAAAAGCTGCTCATCAATTAAAACAACAAGCACTATATATAAAAAAAAAAAATCTTTAATGAGAAAAAAATAGAGATTAGTTAAGTTAAGGTTAGACTATGAGATAGATCAAGTGAAATAATTAAGGCCACTAGCCTAATTACTAGAAAGAAAGAATTGACAGTGGGTGGTGATAATTAAATATCAATATGGGTGCCTGCTCAAATCCTATTAACAAGCGAGCTAGGGGGAAAAAAAAAAGAAATTGTTATAATATGTTGAGCTAGTGGGCTGAGCTGGTCTTTTTTTTTTTCCCGCAAGAGTGTTTTGATTGCTAGATGGTTGTTGTTTTCTTTTCGTTTATGCTGAAGTTATTTCTCTCACTTTGCTCTTTTGCGTGTACATTTTAACTTGGGAGAATTTTTTATTTTATTTCAGACGTATTTGCTGAACTATTTTTATTAAAAACTTTTTAACGAAATTCGGGAACTTATTTTCCTAAAAAAAGAAATTGCAATAATGACACAGGAGAGAGGCCACTAACTAATGACCTACCTACATAAATCACAAACAGTAGATTCAATAACAAAAACTTAGGGTTAATATTTTTGCTCACCCCCGACAACAATCTTTGCTTTCTAACTCCCATTAATAATAAACCAACAAAATGATCATTGGTGTTCTCATTCTCATTCTGCAGCAGTCAGCTACATGCAAATATGTTACACGCAGCTTAATTTGCAAGCAAGCAGCGAACATGCCCATAATTATTGCAGACACTCGAGAGATTTTGTTATCAAAATCGGGGTAAGCTTTCCTTGGAAAAAATGTAAAACAAAAAAACACAAGGTGAATGTATTCTAAGAAAAATTTTCCACACTGAAAGATTTTTGCTGCAAACTCTTTTTTCTGTCAAATTTTATTATATTGTAAATTTCATAGATATATAACCACCTTCCTTTGCTACATTAATTTAGCATAGAACTTTCTTTTTTTGTGTGTGGTTACCAATTCAGGAGTTTATTAATTTATAGGATTTTAAGAACAAACTTGTTGATGTCCCCATTAGTGGGCCGCTGGTCAGGCGTCTGAGTTTGCTCCCTAATGGTTCAGTTGAATTCTTACGGATGGACATGTGATTAGCGGATATATGTGTATAAACTGACGGTTAACCGTGAGCTTCTTTCAAACGAAATAAAAAATAAAGTTTATGTTAGCAAAATTTAATAGCACAAAAACACTTACCGGCAAATTACGAACGTTTGTGTTGTGAAAAAACATAAAGAAAGAAAAGGCTCAACCGGTGATTGCTTCTTCCTAAAATTATCAACAAGAAATATATATTAAAAAAAATCTGATCACCATGGAAACGTGCCACCTATCACCCCCCACGTTAACCACTCCCATTATATAAGGGTGACCTTAATATAATAAGACAAAACAATAAAAAGAGATCAATAGCATCATTGTCTCTCAAAAATTAAAATAGAATAAAAACTGTTCATAATTAACATAAGAACAGCTGAGATGGAAAGATGATGATCCATTGGGTTCTCATCCGATCCGACCAAAAAAAAAAAAAAAAAATCAGTCTTGTTTTTTTTTTTTTAATGAAACAAAAGAAGAAATTGTAGAAATATATTACTCATGATCAGTGGATTAATAGTAGTTACACCACTCACCCCTAATCCATCCATTATTATGCTTAATTAATAATTAAACGGACCGGCGGTTCAAGAGCCCATAAGCCCCGGCCCGCGGAATGTAAACCGCGGACTCACTCACCGAGCAGGCCGCCGCCTCCTTACACGACCCGAAAAGATCCAACAACCCGAACCGGTCACCGACCCGCAACGTGGGCCGCACGAAAAATTCCGTCCTCGTCTTCGCCCGCCGCCTCCTCTTCTCTGCCGCCGCCACGTCGACAGAGACGGCCGCCGGAGGGTAGTAGTGCATGGTCTTGGTGCACTCCGCCAGCGCCGCCGCAAACGGGTCCGAGCCCGACAATCGGTCTCGATCGAAACGCAGCTGCTGCTGCTGCTTCCTGCGGGAGATATCGGGTGCGGGTCTGAGAATGAGAGGCGGGGGAGGGGGAGGAGCGGGTCGGGTTTGGATGGTCTCGGGTTTCCGATGCTATTGGGCTTCGGGATGCCCGGTTGCTGCTCCCAGGAGAAAGGGATGGACGAAGGCGATATTGGGGAGGGTGGGATCCGTTGGCGGGTTTCGGGTTTCGGAACCCTTTCTTTTTGGGCGAAGATGGGGATCCGAATTCCACCATTTGCGGACAGACAGAGGCTCGAACGAGCGGCTGAGACGGTATTATAACGGTACAAAAAGGCGTTGCGTTCTAATGCGTTGCCAGAACAATTTAAGAGGGTACCTTACTGGGGTAAATATTGTTCGCACGAATCTTAAAGCAAGGGGTTGGGTTATTATTCGCTCCTTGAGGTACAACGGAAGCGGTATGGGTAGGTGGTGAGAGTGGCGGGTAGGAGCACGAAAGTAGCATGTTTAGTTACAGGCACAGGCGCAGGCGCAGGCACCGGAACGCTGAAATGATCGCAATCGGATCTTGACGGCGTTAAACATGTGAATTGATCAGAACCGATCGAATCCGAACTGCGTTAATGCTACGATAGAGTGCCATTAAATTTGACAAGGGAATTGAGTAAGGTCGAGGAAACTGCTAGTAGCCTTCATGCGCAGTTTTTATGCAAAGTAAATGAGTCTAATTGTCTCTGTACGCGAACTTTTCATGAGTCGTGAATAAGTTTTGTATGTCTCTAATGCATCTCCATGAATTATTGATCGGGCCTAGAGAAATTTAGCTCAAAAAATCACTTCGCAAATGGCAAATAAATTCATTGCAGCGGGGACCATTCTTGATCCATCTCCTCTGTTGGTCGAGTCCAGTGTCAGGCCAGGCCCGAATTTAATGGGCTAACAAAAGATAGAGACTATTCGAAACAAAATAGTGCGGGTGAGTTACAGCAACCTCAAGTTCTCACGTTATACAGTGCGGTTTATCTATCATCCAACTAATTTAATCAAGTGTTATAATTATGATTATAATTGTTAGGATTTTGACGCGAAAACGTCAAGAAGGTAGACGAAAACTTCAGAGATTAAGAACGGATAGGTGTGCACAGTCGGTGTACAGATTAGTCGACTAATGGCATTTCAATAGTCGACTAATGGCACAAATAGAGAGCGGGTGCATCTCAATAGTCGACTAATGAGCATAATTAGTCGACTAATGGTGTTGTTGGCATTTCTTTTGTGGTTCTGATTGTAGTTTGAGTTCAACTCGAGTTTTCTTCTCTTTTGAGATAGTGTTGTTATTATTGCTGGAGTTTATGTAGAAGTAGGATGATCCTATAGTATATAAATAACCCCTTAAGGGTGGTCTTCAATGTATTATTCAATAATTAAGAAAAATAGAGAGATACGTGAGAGAAATTTTCGCCACAAGGGTTCGCTGTTCTAGACGATCATCAAAGGGCTTGTGATATTCTTAGCAAGAGGTGTGAATATTTCTTATTATACTCCTCCAAAGTTTTAATAAAATTTCTCTCCCTTCTCTACTAAACGTACACACGATCTGTTTGATTGGTGGAATCTCGTTAAATTGTGTGTTGACTTTTTCTACTTCGAAATATCTTATCTCTTTTTCATCACGTTACACAATGATCTAGCTTTTCTTTTTTCATTGCGTCAAATCGAACAATTAGTATCAGAGCATATCCGTTCGTTGCAACAATAATTATGCACATTCTCAGTATTATAGGGAATTCAACCAACAACGCTCACGTGTCACATAATTGCAGCATGCTAACATGGAGTTTGATACATTAACAAGAGGAGACAAGCTTGTTAATCTATCTAGTTTATGTTATCACTGAGGTAGCATCATCATCAACCCCATTATTTATCTCAAACTTGTATCTTATGTTAATTTTATTATAAACTGTTCCACTGAGATACCTGCATAGCTGGCACGTTTTATGTTGTTTTCTTTCAAAAAATATTTAATATAAAGTTTAAATATTATCAATGATTCATTTGTATCATCTCCCAGCTAGAGCAGGGAGAGAGATGGGTTGCCACTTGAAGCACGTGACGATGAAGTTGAGTCTCTGCTTATTAGCTTAAGATTTTTGGTCAAATAAGATCCCAGCTCATATTTGACCTATAACACATGGGCATGCGATGTATTAGAATAATGCTAATCGAATTAGCGGTTTGAAGAGGAGACAATGACGTCTACATGGATCTCTCTTTTCTCCAACAGTCGAAAAGCACCACGTGGCATAATAAGTTCATCATTAATATGAATATAACTACTCGTATTGACAGCCGCAAGATATTTTTTCAGTGTAGGCGCATATGTAATAAGAATTTCAGTGTGGATATAAATATAATGAGAAAAGTGAGAAAATAAAATGGGAAAAAAATAAGTTTCATTCAAGATTTAAAATTGTGAAATTCAATAACATATTTTATTAAGTTATCACTTGAGTTTGAGTTAGAGCTCTAAAGTACCTTTATTTTAGTAAATTCATATACAAAAAATTATAAATTATATATACTACTTCATATATTTTATAAAATTCAGTGTGGGCGTCCTCCCACACCGGTGTGTATGTGAGTCCACCCCGGACTACTCGTGTGCCTATGATAAATACATTGGCCATTTTTTGTTACATATATATAATAAGCTTCTAAAAACTCAATAACAAATAAGTTTGAAAAATATCAGAGGGAATATCTCAATTGAAAACAATTTCAACCAATTGTTAACTACAACCCGGGGCCGTTTGTTTCGCGTAAAACTCCGTAATTCGTAAATGACTTACTACCCAGTTACAACTACGGCGTTTGTTTGGACCGTAATTTGTAAAAGACTTACGTAACTCAACTAACACTTACTTGCAACCCAGTTACCACTCACTTACAGCCCAGTTACAGTTAATTTTGTGGTCATACAAATTTGTAATATTTTTATATTAATATTAAAAATTTTAATATTTAACTTTTTTATATTTATTTGCAGTATTAAAACTTTTAAAATTACCAAATAGTTAATTTTTTGGTGAACTTTTTCACTTACGACTTATACATTACGACAACCAAATACCGTAAAGTACAATATACTTTCCCACTTTATAATTTTATATTATCAACCAAACACCGTAAAATTTACATACATGTAACTCATTTACAATTGTAAAAGACTTTACCAATTACAACTACGAATTACGGCCAGTTACGACAACCAAACAGACATACAGCAAGCATATACTTCTCCCTTCTCTTTTTCTTTCCTTCGGTGAACAAAAGACCTTTTCTTCCATCTATTTTAATGGAAGAATCACAAAGAATACATCCAATCATGACTTCCCTCAGACTTAATGGCATCAGCTGTGAGAAATCATCCTGTTTCTGCAGCATTCATCATGGTCATTCATTGTGAAGTTTGTTAAATAATAAATATAAGATACCCAAGATATGTGCACTTTCAGTACTTTATCCATGAATTTAAACTGTTAACAATCGCCATCACTTGTGTTGTGTTCTTCCAAAGGCTTCACCATTATTTTGCTGTCTGCCATATCTCTCCCATAATGATACAGTTTTTGCTCAAGTTTCAGACTTTGCTTGCAAGGACAACTTTCACATTGTATGTTCAAATCCCATTTGTTGATGAAAAGAAAGAAGAACATTAGTCACACATGTGGATAGCCAAACTGTAACCCCACCTACACGTTGAAAAAACACTCATTAAACTACTTAATTTAACATACAATATAGAGATAAAGTTACTGGCCATGAATTGAGAGTGTTGTTTGTTTATTTTTTGTCTGACATGGATTGAGATTTGTTCGTGTTAGAAATGATTTTTAAAAATATATCCTATTTTACATTTGTTTGTGTTATAGATCATTGGAATCATGTGGTTTATTATCTGAGATTGTGAACAAATGGACCATGTGATGCTGTATTTTGTTTAAACTCGTCAACTTTGGCGTAAATTATGTTGGTAAATTTCGACATTATTTTCTAAACATGCAGAACAAAGCTTTGTGCAAAGACAAATGAATTAAATGTCTAGCATGTTACTAATAAATATAAAAGAAAGGAAACAATAAATCTAGCCTGGGGAATGCAGTCGCGTAGTCGCTGACCTAAAGGATCAAAAGCCGGTCCCAATCGTCCGTGTGTTACATTGACAGTCGTTGTTTAGTGATAAAAACCCTCAGAATCACCAGCACCTGACCTAGGACAGTAGACAAGGCCTCAGGTCAGATGAGGAATGATTGCCCAGAAAATAAAAATAAAGAATAATTTTTTCTTTAACACTAAAGTCACTCTCACGAAGAGTAGACTTCAGCTTTTCAGAGAAAGAGAGAAGAATGAATGTTGTGTGTTTTGATAAGTGAGCTGGGAGGCTCTATTTATAACCTTAGAGCCCCAGTTGTTAAAACAACTCTATCAGAAAATTCGAACAGTTGAGAGATATGCTCAACTGGCTTGGATCCCAAGACTTAGTCTTTATTTGACTTGGTCAAAATAACTAAAATGAAAACTTTTTTTATTTGATTTTAATTTAAAAATCCAACCGTAATTCAGCACAGAAAGCTAGTTGTATATATTACTAAAAGAAGAAAAAGCTAAAAACTTAATGAACACAATATGCATTCATATTTCTTAAAAAAAGAAAAAACTAAAACCTTAATGAACTCAATACACATAAAACTATACCATGAACTTTCTCCTAATTTTTCAAGAAATTAACTTCCATCCGTCATAGGACATTAAATCAGGTCACGTGTATATCACGTGACCATTTTATTATTATTATGCTCTTATTTCTGAAGTAAAAAACTAGTTTTTGAGAAATAGGTTGTAGGGGTCAATTTTAACTAGGTTTTGTGTGTGCGCGTGTGTGTTTGGTGGGTGCGTGGGTGGAGTGCAGTAATTTTTTAAAACGCATTAAGTTCATGATAATTTTATGTATTTTTGAAAATTCATGATATTTTTTTTAAAACAAAGAGAAATTAATGATAGTTTTTACATTTTAGCCATAAAATAGCTGCAATGGATAAACTTTCGCCTGCTTGCAACTCAAAAGCAGAGTAAACAAGAATGAGAAAGCCAGGAGAGATCAAAGTCCGACAAACATTTTTTCTCCCAATTTACAAATTCGAGACCAAAGTTTCAACAGGGGGGAATTAATAACAAATCGTTCAACTATTAGGTCTCGTTTTATGAAAAGGAGACAAGAACATCGCTACCAAGCATCAGATCAGAAAGGCAGTAGTTTCAACTTCTTCGAGCCATAAACTTACAAATTCTTGAAGAAGAGTAGCAACTTTCCAGCCTAAATTCCATGACCCTGGCAGTCATGGAACATATGCACATCACTGCTACCATAAATTCATGTTAAAACAACAAAGACCAAATTGTGCACCTTGATATTTCTCTGCACCAATGTCAAGGGATGACCGGATTTGTGCTGAAGATGTCGTGACGGCGCTGGCAGGAGATCCGACTAAGGGTTGGAAAATATCAAAAGAGCGTTGTTTTGAGTAATTAACTTAACTCCCTCCCCGAACTCGATTTGCAAACAAATCTATACTGTTACATGACATTTCAACCACAGAGAGACAAATTAGGACCCAGTCAATCCAAAAGCTAGGTTTCTAAAAGTGCGATATTTTCCTGTTTAACGAACATTTACGGTCAATATTTATTGACAGCAAAGAAAATGATTGAAAACGGCGCAAAATGACCACAAAAAGACTGGAATGATGATAAGCTGAATCTAATTTTGATACATATGCCTGGTGACTGAATTATAGCTAGAAGGAACACAAGTGAATGAATCGGTCCTGTAACAAAAACATATTAACAGTGAAAGGTGTATCTGAGACGAGGTCAATCTGACGTGAATCTGCAAACTGATATGAGAAGTCGGTCTAATGTGAATCTAATGTCGATTTAATGTGTATCTTTGAAGTATCAGCAACATAGATTCCAAAATAAAACACAAGCTTTAGTCAACAAATAAAAAAGTAATTTGGTACAGGTTAACACAACAGAAGTACAAGATGTAGGGAAATTTTGAGCAGAAAGGAGATGGCTTAGGTTGTACTTTCTCTCAAAGGTAGATGATCCTTTTGTGGGACGAGAATACTTTGCTGCACCGATCTCCAAAGTTATAATGATGATTGTGAGTAATATAACATTCCTTTTATGAGAAAATCTGAGATTTTGCAGAACGATATTTTTATTCATTTTACGTCGCTTGTGTTATTCTTATCAGTACAATTGCTGCACCAAAACTCTAAATTTTGATGAAAATTGAAAATAATATTTTTATATTCTAACAATATCAATTAAAAGAATAACTAATAAAGATAAGATAGCATGGTGTAAATAGAGACAGACCAAAATGATGAGCACACGTGGAAGGAGGGGCAGAAGAAATTTGCACTGTTTCATGATGATGGCTAGCATGTAAATCCCAAAGAAAAAAAAGAATAGACAGCACAAATCAAGGGAACTAGTAAATCCCTAAATTAACGAACCCTCATGAGAAAAGCCAGCTAACCAGATTCCCCCAATTCCATAATAAATATATTACTCAACCACCAAATGATCCCAATTTGATGATTAAGGAAGCTAAATAACATCACATTCACAAGATGCTAAAACTTTTAAAAAATAAAAGGAATATAGCTTATTCATGCATTTTTGAAGCATAAACAACCACAAAGTTTACCCATTTCAGAGTTTACCTCGTGGATGTTCATGCTGAAGAGAGGTTAAAGTGTGTTTTAAGTCTTTAAATCCACGAGAAATATTCAGTTTATCCACAACAATATTATAAGACTTTCATACTATATTTATTTTTATATATTTTGAGTAGAGATTCTTGCTCTACTTTTCTGCTCGGGAAAAAAAAAAAAAGAGTTTACCCATTTCAGCACCAAAGCCAGGTTAAAGAACAGCACAGTTAAAAACTCTAGACCTTCAGACAGAAAACAAAACGGAGAAATATAAAATTCATAGTTTTGATATTAAATAAAGTAATAATAATTGCTCTGGTGTCACAGACAATTGAAATGTTTTTACAAATTCCTGGAGTTAAATATTCGTAAAATTAATACATAAATATGACTTCACTAAGTAATTACAACAATAGGGAAAATATTATAACTCAAATTAGTAGACAAAAAAAAAAATCCGATCGTTCCTTGATACACCAACATGCTTATCGGAAGAAACATAAACAGAAATGCAAGCTCATGAGTCAATCAATCAATAAATAATAGAGAAAATACTTTTCGTACACACTTACAACTTACAGCTCTCAGACTGGTCCAGATCTAATAGCGTAATCCAGATCTGCTAAAAGATCTTCTACATCCTCAATGCCAACAGAGATGCGAACCAGATCTTCAGTTAGTCCCCGGGCCTCACGGACTGAAGCAGGGATGCTTGCATGGGACATGAAGCATGGCATGCTTATCAGTGACTTCACACTTCCTACAACCAGAAACATTTATTAGATTTGTCCATGAAATAAAACCAACAAGAAAAGAAAGATAATGTGGAAATTAGACTAACAAAATAGTTCTGTGGTGCTTAAAAGCTAGGTTAGTACAAAGCTTTAAAATATCAATTCTTATTGTATACAGTAGACTGTATTATTAACTATGTTCTGTTTGTCTTAGGAACAGCATCGAAATCATTGCTAAATCCATAGTGCATGCTCAAGGCGTAAAAGGAAAGTTCCAGATAAATCCCATTTTCTATTGAATGGGGTAAACTATATCCGGTCCATCTTACAAGCTTCATCGAAATCCTTGCTTTTAGGAGAGTTCAAGGCTAAAGAGAAAGTTCCAAGATCATATCGAGACCATAACTCTTATGTTTTCTTGCTTTTAGGACAATTTGCAAGGACATGTAAATTTAGGGACAAAAAAAGCACGTGAGCAAAATAAAAAGTGTGCAATGCTAGAGCAGAGGATGAATAAGGTTGAATGCTTATTTTGAGTGGACATTGAGATACAATGCAAGCTAATGATATGTGACGACAATAAATGAAGTAACGTGCAAAGGACTAGTGATAAAGGAAAGGGAGTAAAAGAAAAGAATAATGAATCTCAAACAGATTTATCAATTATCATGTTCTGGCCTAAACTCTTAACCTATGTCCAATCCCCCGTCTCTGTGGGAATTTTTTCATCATTAACCACTAGATTCACGCAGAGGTACTCCTGAATTTGCTAAAGCAATCTCTGACTGTGACAACGCACACAAACCAGAGCATAATCCTTGAAGGAGTGCATGTAGAAATCAGTACGGAGACCACTTTCAGGGAACAATGTCCTCCCTAAGTGCCCGCTACATAATATAAACCAATTATATTAGAACAACAATCATATAGAAGCCTATATCATAACTCGACAGATTGTGAGCCAATTTCACTATAATTTATGTTAGAACAAAGAGAATATTAGAACATATTTCAGCATTATACTTCAAATACAACACCCAAAAGGATTTATTCTAAACTAAGAACTTTGCATTCAACCCTAAAGAAACTTAAACCTTATATCTGATGTTTAAGGGAAGATTAAGGCTTCACGGCTGAGAAAACTCAGTATAAGTTTGTGGATGATCAATGTGGGTAGTGCTCATGTGCTAGTTCCCCCCTGAACTCTATTAGGTCCTCACTAGTTGTTTAAAGCAAGATATATAAAAGAGCAAAGAGAATTACAATATATAAAAATTACTGTTCTTGACAAGAACTATCATTGTGTAAGGGTATTCTTGTAATTTCAGTATCATTTTATCTATATAAAGAAGAGGCTAACTGGTACCCCGAGATAGAGTAACCCGTCTACTCTCCAAACATGATATGATATCAAAACAATGCCTTTAGGCATTGTGAGATCCATCTCCTCCCTCCATCTCCATTGCCGCCTCATCACCTTCATCCATGTACTTCCACGCGACCTCTCGCCACCTCCATCTCCATCACCGCCACCCCCTCAATCCCGACCACCCGTCTCCATCATTGCTACCCCTCTCTACCACCGGTGTTCTAAATAATGTTTTTAGCGGCCGCTTTAGTGTAGTGAATAGTAAACCGCTACGCTTTAACCTGATGCGTAATAGGAAAGCGGGTGAAAGTTGTAGGCAGGCCCTTAGCGCCGACAAACCCGCTAAAGGTGGTTGTTTATCCCCAAAAGCTGGCAAAAAGAGAGTTAACACCAAAGATCCTCTTAAACCCCGTTAAGTGCGAAAGACCCAACCCAATTTAGAAAAGCATCTCACCTACCACCGATTCTTACTCTAAAAAAAAGAATTGTTTCTCTCTCTTGTAGAAAAGGTGGGCAGTCCCTGACCTGCTTCGACGGTCGAAGGAGCAATCCGAGCGACAGTAGAGTCGTATTGTAACGGTCCCAGAAAAATAAATCCTCAATTAACATAACATCTACTAATACCGACCGATTATGAAAATCATTTCCACTTTCTTAAAAATTTTAGCAGCACCTCCTTTGTAATTACTGGTCGGATATGATATCCGATACAAGTATGATAATTTCGGCTAACATCGGCCTACTTATTTTCAATCCAACCATATAACTGAATTCAAAATTCATCCACACAATCATGAAAGTATTTCGGCTTGACATCGCCTACTTAAGGAGAAACATAACAACATAAACTCTAGAGTTTCTGAAATAATAACTTTCAACTTCTCATGGGCATCAAATTGATAATACACCTCTTGTTACCACAACCCAGTAAAGATATCTCACATATCAACTAGAATTGAAATCACTACAAAGGTTCTTTATATATATATATATATATATATATATATATATATATATATATATATATATATATATATATGGGTATGTACAAGATTAATAATCTATCCCAAGACCCACATGTATCATCCACAAACACAAATGTTCCAGAATACACGGGATGGATCGATTCAGAATGAACCCTGCGCAGCATAGCCTTGACCCCTGCCTTCGAGCAACCTGCAATATACCAGTCTGTGGGGGGGTGAGCTCGACAGCTCAGTGAGTAAGGTAGGAAATAAATCAAGAAATGATAATATCTCAATGAGAGCATAAATATTCGCGCAATAAGAGAAATCTGAAACAGTAAGAAGATAAGAAATCAGCGGCATCCCATAGTTTTAAAAACAAGACCCTAATCTCTTTAATTTCTGAGGACGATCAGACTCTTATGATCGTACTCCCCAATTTCTTTCTTGAATTTTCATCTTTATGTGTGATAAGGTCTATGGGTTATATAAACAAACACTCTCGTCTTCTGTGTACATAGTGTGTATTACTCACGTGTCTTATATTCCACGCTATAATACACTAACCGCTAGAGTTATGCCATAAACCTAGTTTATGCATTCAAATAATACTTACATCACAAGCCATAATTATAGAACATACAATCATATCATATTTCTCATAATGCAATAACGCATCACACTTCACGTAATGCACGGATTCACATGTACACTTCCACCCAATATATGGCATTCATTTCAATCAGCTAAACTTGTGTTCTGATGTTTTCATCGTCATATACGATAACACATACAACATACCCCTAGTGTCACACACACACACACATTTATATCACACATAACCATTCATTCTCAATCATTTGTAAGGATGCAATTATATGTATTTCATAGCACCGTCTTCGCACTCCGCCTGTGCCATACAGGTCCCTTCCTCCCAACATGATATATATATATATAGCACCGTCTTCGCACTCCGCCCGTGCCATACGGGTCCCTTCCTCCCAACATGATATATAGCACCGTCTTCGCACTCCGCCCGTGCCATACGGGTCCCTTCCTCCCGACATATGTATATATAGCACCGTCTTCGCACTCCGCCCGTGAAATACGGGTCCCTTCCTCCGTAACACAATGTGTACATACATAACAGCACCATATCAGTGCATTCAATTTCATAAGGTTCATAGATCATGCACACCATTTCTTATATAAAAACAATCATACTCTCATTAATGTTTATCATTTAGACTGTATTCTTATAGGAATATTCACGCAAATTGCTTAATCATAACATGTCACCCATGTATATTATGTACATAAATCAAGTGATATACACCCATCATATTCATATCATTCATAACGATTTTTTATTCAGTAAGACACATGCCAACGCCCTTGTACACCATATTCCCAAAATTCTATATTAAATGCAACACTTATTACACAAGATTGTGTTCAGTTCTAAGCATATCTGACTATCCCTTTCATGATGAACATGAATTAAATATTGGCTCAGTGTCTAATACTCGCAAGACTACCCACATTTAGTGCAAATACTAATTTACCGCAATAAACCCTCCTTCGACCATAGATGGTGAAGCTATCCCTTTATTCTTGTAACATGGTATATGTGTGTAGATATGTAATATGGGTGCTTTCTATGTGATGCTCTAAATGTATTTGAAGAGGAACGACCATGTTCACATGGTTTACACATGCATAACGACCAGATAGTACATATTTATATATGCCACATACCCATATTTCTCACTTTCAAATCTTCATATACGAGATTTCAAAACATTCATTATTACGCCCATTAAAGTTGATCATCGTCTCAGATAATCGGTTTAACCCCTTTAACTAGAATAATGTGAACGCCACAATTACTCTTTAACCCCTGACGTAAATCAAGACATTATACTCAAAAGAGAAAGGAATTCAATAAGAATTGAGAAGATTTAACACATACGATTAAAAGTTTTTATTTCAAGTATCTCATAAGTTTGGTTACCTTATGGGGCACATGCTAACTGTATGCAAAAGTATTACTTGCACCAACATCCAGGCTAAATGGATGGGTAAGTTGAGACTCTCTAGATTCCTGCCAGTACTGAACTTGATACTGTCAAACCTATCACCCCGACTTCTCAATCTTTAATATTACAATAAGAAAATCTTTCCTTTCAATTAGTATTCATGTTCACTCGCCTATTAGTCTATTATCCATACATTTAGTGCTGGCCGTTAACTTGACCATTTATCAGCGAATTACAACTGATCGGTCTATCATCCTTACCATTAACTTTCGCGCTTCAGAAATTTCTACTGACTATGTGCCAATAATTACTCTATTCACAGTCCAGTTACTAGACCACCTAAGCAATTACGTGTTAGGATGAAATATATCTTTTGAAGTCCATAACACAATAATTCCTTATTTCTGATAAAATTAAAGTAATCTGAGTCTGAGGATAATCACCAACACACTGAGTGTACATGCAACCTCGTTATGAGACATTATTTTAAAGGGTCAGCATTTAAATAAATAAGTATGACACACCTGTGTTCATAACATGCGTTACTGAAGAAAAGTGTTTAGTTCTAACTCAACACAACATGCCTACATATAAATTTCAATAGATTTCCCCTAGATCCATCTAATTATGTTTCATCGGATTTGACCCCCAGGACAATCGAAGATGATGTTATTGCAACTTCTACTTTTGACATTAGAATGAGACACAGGGACTTCCCTTAAAACTTAGATTTACTGATCTTTCTAGTACATATTATACGACCCACTTAATTCGCACGAATAGCTGAAATAAACAGAAAATCATTTAGACATCTAAAATTCTGCAACTTTGCACTTTCGACTATTGTCATGTTTCAGTGACAATTCCCAGCACAGACATTAGATTAGGACACCGTAAGCGCGGTTGGAAAGTAGACTCGATTAGCTTTCCAACGTATATCACATGACCTATTCCCTATTAAATATCCTTACGAAAGAAACCCAAGTTTCAGGTTTCAGATCTGGACAGACTTTAACAGATTTGTATTGTTATTACAAAAGTGCTTTGAACTACACAAATTCTCAACTCTTCCTTTTATTTCCTCATCTAAATTAGATCATGAGTAAGTCATGAGCTTAAGTATTTAGACTTTTGATACCGAGATATTTTTATAGGAGCATTCATAGTTCGATCACCACATGATTTATCACAAACCCCTCTTTAAGTCACCTCCAACTTCATAGTTTAACTTATATCGTAAAAATTTCTTTTTATCTCACTAACATGACCAAGATCAAATTTTAATTTACTTGCATAGTTATTATGTAAGAATGGCATGAGGCTCAACCCTCACAAATGCAAGAAGCTTCAAGATTCACCATCTATACTAATGGTTAGGAAAGATCTATAACTTGATGTCCCCCAATTGGAACGATCCACGGATTTATGATACTAATTCACGCTTAGGATTAATCTTGTCTTCTAATAATACATTAATCTTTACTTGGACTTTTGATATGATGTCACCCAAATTTTGGCTTAACCTCATTTACTTAATGATACCAATACTAACCTCCGATCGATTTCCCAAGATAGAATCATATACAATTTACAAGAGAGTATACTTCTTGATAAACTTTAAACTAACTCAAAACCATAGCCCTTCTTTGAACATTATACTTTCATATAGGATTAATAGTTTGTCGTCAAAAGGCTAGGTTGCATGTTATTACAAGGGAGTCCCATAATCACAAGAGAAGTTCTACTATAAGAATTGCAACACCTAGCAAGTTCATCATGCATTAGACCGAATGATTCTATGAAGCATTTTTATTCCAATTGAAGGAAGAACAAAATTCACAAACATTAGTCTCACAAACTCTCAATGAAAGCTTCATCACCATCAACTTAAATTGTGAGGTTGAGAATTCTAGGTTTAAGACTTACACCCAATCTGAAAATTTATAAGCCCCATCTCTATATGGCATATCTCATCATGCAACCACCTCACCCATAAATTTATATAATGGGATTAACTCAATATATCACAAGATCAAATTTTTATTACAACATACTATAAAAGCTATGAAATTTCAAGGGATAATAGCATGAATAGCTCAAGGGAAAAATTTTCATTCAACCAATAGATCAAACTAGGGATTTCCAAAAGATACAATTTGAGAAAAGAAAGAGGGAAAAAACCCACTCACCATCATCCAATCGACCGGCCCCGTCGCCCTCCGCGGCCCGGCCGCCGCCGCCCAGCCGCGGCCTGGCCGGCGCCGCTGGTGGCCCCGCGCGCGCGAGCCTCCAGATCCAAGGGGAGAGGGGGAAGGAGCAAGGGTAGGGAGGAAAATTTAGTGAGAGAAAATTTGGAAGCATGAAATGGAGATGGGTTTCATTAGGTTCTAGGGTTTCTTCTCCATGAAGAAACCTCTCTAGGATGAGGATGAAGGAATAAAATTGCCTTGACTCTTTTAAGGTCCCCACTCCAAAATATTACAAGTTTGCCACCCCCTTTCATCCAAGTGTCACTCCCCCAAATCAAGAAGATCTAGGCCCTTGATCTCCCATCTCATGCATAACTACTCCCTCCACTAAAAAAAATATAATATAATAAATTGCCATGAATGTATTTTCATGACAAATACATGTATTTCAAGTATAATACTAGTATTTCATCTCATTGAAATACAAGTCACATATATATCATGATATAGGTATATTCATATATACCACTATACATTCCCAACATTAAGTTAGATTCATTACACATTCAATTAACATAATAATTCGAGATTATATTTTTAAATCAGCGTTTAAAAATTCGGGGTGTTACACGTATCTTCTCTGTCACCTACGAGCAAGGTTAATGTTTTATTTTTATGAATTCTTTTTCAAGTATAGTTTTTTCAATTTTTCTCCGAAGTGACCACAAATCTAATGAAAGATCTCAGGTTCTTTTTTCATATTGGACTTTTTGAATGTTTTAAACTTTCGAATTCCAATTTTTAATATGATATTTGAGTTTTTCTTATCTCGAGCAGTGATGAAGCTTCAAAGAAACTTTCTCACACTCATGGCTCATAAGTCATCACTTTGATCCAATAATGATTTAAATAACACTTTATATATCTCTATCACTTTCAATAATCTGAATTTTCTGTTTTAATAATGCATGGGATTGATTTTGAGTGGAAAGATTCGGGCTTGAATCCTTCCGCATGTACCCAAGTCTCCCTCTCTCTCTCTCTCTCTCTCTCTCTCTCTCTCTCTCTCTCTCTCTCTCTCTCTCTCTTTTACACACACACACACACACACACACTTCTGTATAGATTAGTTGTATATATCTATTGTTTATTTAAATACTCATCCCGCTTTAGTGGCCACTAAAGTGGTCACTTTTTGTTTTTAGCGCTTAGCAGCACTTGCACGCTACATTCCACTTTTCGGTATTTTAGAACATTGTATGAAACCCTCTCCATCACTGCCACTCCCCTCCATCACGCCACCCAAAAAAAAAATATCTGCGCTACTTCACCTTCCTCCATATTCTACTTCATTCCAATCAAATCCGATTTGATTTGCAATAACAAAAAAAATTGTTGCTCTTATTCATATCCTTCTTATTGGTCATTTAGTTCTTCCCACTTTCTTCTTGGGTCTCATTTTGGTTTGCTACTCTCTGTGGCCATTAACATGACTAAGATCAAAGATGTCCGTCTCGTGGGAATTCGCAGTACTACTATCAACTGAATGGGAAGAACTATCTGTTGTGAAAGAAATATGTGCAGGCGTTCCTTTGGGCTAGAAGAAACTAAAAACGGCTACTATTGGAAACCATCATTCTCGGATGATAAGTCTCCTAACTAAGCTGTTGAGAAATGAGAACGAGACACTACCTGTTATGAGGTGGTTATGGAATAGCCTGGAATCTCCGTTTCGGCTAATTTCATATCCTTAATAGAGCAAGGAGATTTGGGATGTAGTTTGTGACACATGCTCCATGAATAAGATGTGTCCAACGTCTATGAGGTCTAGGATATGTTCAGTCTCTGACATGGAGTTTAACGAGCCTGAGTAGTACCACAACTTCAGGAGCATGATCAATAGCTGACGCAATATCATCCTCTTGCTGGTAATCTAGAACTCTCAAAACTAAATCATCAGAGAATGATGGTTTCCCTGGTTTTCCAGCAGTAACCATCTTTCCACTTAACACCAAGAACACTAGACAGATCTCTCCCAGAGCAAATAGTTTTTCTCATTTAGGTTGAGAGTAGAAATTTGAATTCCCACAAGATTACAAACATCTTTGATGTCAAGCATGGGTTCAGATTTCAGATAGAAACAAGCAAAAGAAGACCCAAACGAAAATGAGAAGAACTACATATACCAATAAGAAGAATAAAAATGAGAACAAAGGTTTTTTGTCTTAATAGCTGCAGATCAAACTAGATCATCAAATCAAATCTGATCTGGAAGGCGAAAGAACATAGAGGAAGGAGCATAGCTGATGGAGGCGGAGCCGTGGAGATGATACTGATTAAGCTCATCGATCATGCCCATGAAGTTGTTAGCACTTCTCCAGGTTCTTGTCTCCCTACCGAGACTGAGATATCCTCGTAGACCTCGAAGACACTGGGCGCATTCTTCTTCATGGAGTTCGGGTTACAAACTGCATCCC